>JAODAL010073328.1:0-14774 GCA_025379985.1 Phyllomedusa bahiana | reverse complement strand
CAATGAACGGCGGGGGGGTGCGCAAAAAGTCAAAAAAAACGAACTGTTATGTTTTGATATAATCGGTATTTTTTGCCCCTTTAAATTCCCGTGGTAAATATAAAATTGCTGTTTTAAGTTTTACTAGTGCTGCTCAAGAAAAAGGCGGGGTGCGCAAAAGAAAAAACACGTAACTGTTATTTTTTTAATAATAAAGGTTTTTTTGCACCTTCAATTCCCCTGGGGTGAAAATAAATTTGCTGTTTTAAGATTTCGTAATGCTTGTCAAATGAACAGGTGGGTGCGCAAAAGTCAAAAAAACGTAACTGTTTTTGTTTAGAATAAAAAACGGTTTTTTTGCACCTTTCAATTCCCCGTGGGTATAGAATTGCTTTTTAAAGATTTAGTAGATGCTGCGCAATGAACACGCGGGGGTGCGCAAAGTAAAAAAAAACACGAAGTTTTTTTTGATAAAATAAAGGGTTTATTTTTTGCCCCTTTAAAATTCATGTGGTGAAATAGAATTGCTGTTTTAAGTTTTCGTAGTGTGCGTCAATAAAACATTTGCGGGTGCGCAAAAGTAAAAAAAAACACGTAAGTTATGTTTTGTAAATAAACGGTTTTTTTGCCCTTTAAATTTCATGGGTAAAATTTGAATTGCTGTTTTAAGATTTACGTAGATGCTGCTAAATGAACTTGCGGGTGGCAAAAGTAAAAAAAACCAAATTTTATTTTTGTATAATAAAGGGTATTTTTTGCCCCTTTAAATTCATCTGTGGTAAAATTTAGAAGCTTTTTTAAAGATTTACGAGTCTGCGTCAAAAAAACGTGTGGGTGCGCAAATGTCAAAAAACATGAAAATGTTATGTTTTGATATAATAACGGTTTTTTTCCCCTTTCAATTCCCCTGTGGTGAATAAAAAATTGCGTTTTAAGATTTCGAAATGCTGCGTAAATGACAGTGCGGTGGCAAAAGTCAAAAAACAGTAATGTTATGTTTTGATATAAAAACGGTTTTTTTTTGCACCTTTCTTTTAAATGTGGTGAATATAAATTGCTGTTTTAAGTTTACGTAATGCTGCGTCAATGAACAGTGCTGGGTGGCAAAAGTCAAAAAAACGTAACTGTTATGTTTTGATATAAATAACGGTATTTTTTGCAACCTTTCAATTCACTGTGGTGAATATAGAATTGCTGTTTTAAGATTTACGTAGATGCTGCGTCAATGAACAGTGCTGGGTGCGCAAAAGTAAAAAAACACGTAACTGTGATGTTTTCGTACGATACACGGTATTTTTGGCAACAAACAACCTGTGCTGACTACAAGATTGCTGGTTTGTAATTTAAGTGCAAGGTGGATATATCAACAGTCACAGGTGTAATGGGTAAAATTGAACACCTATCTGAAATGTATACTGATAATAAAAGTGGAGTTTTGCAGCTAACAAAGAGACCTGCAGTTACTAGAAATTATGTTTATCCAATATAAGTTCAGGCTGCCCAATATCCAGGAAATATTTCAATAGCAAACTGTTAATAATAAAGATATTCCACTACAATGTCTACACTAAGTCTTGGTGAACTTTATCCAGTGTTCTTTATAGATAGAGCTTGTCTGTGTTCGCCCGCGGGGGCCCCCCCCGCTCCCACCGCCGTGAATTTACAGCGGTAGATGCTGCTTTAAAATTCTCTAGCTAACTACATAAAATCTTCAAATCTCTAATCTAACTAAATTGGAAGGATCACAGCTAATAGTAGAGGTTTCTCTGTGCAGAAATAGACTAATTTCGCTGAGCTGTTTGGCCACAGGCAGAGCGCAGGTCCTATCCTTATGAGACGCTGAGAGACACTGAGGCTGAAACAGGAAACGCTGTTTCTATGTAAAACGAGGTCATGTGATTTTTCCAGCCAATCGCAACCATACACATCCAGTCATGACGTCGCACACACATCTCACCCTGCTCTATTCTGTAATCTCATTTGCTGGCCGCCAAAATTACAGGAAGCGCCGAAAAAGGCGCGATCTTAATAGATGATGCACAGATTTTAACCTTAATTATCGCATGATCTGGAAATTTCGATCACCATAAAAACCTTGCCGATTTCAACTTTGTCGATAAAAATCGCTCAACACTAGTGGTGGCCCATCCTGTCCCAACAGCTGCAACACCCAGTGGCAAGCCTCCCATTTCAGGCAGTCAAGGCTTCACCACCTCTGCCGAAGACAACTCCCTGTTTATTACATCATCTACCGGTCCAGATACTCCTGCTCCTCGGCATTCATGGTGCCAGCAGTCGTTCACCAAGACAATTGGCAAGAGTTTTGCTGTTATGGCCTCTAGCCACTCTATGTGCAGAAGCTGACCGTGCTACATGTCAAGTTGGTAGGTACTGCAGTCCTTCCTTTTAACATTCAAAAGAAATGGCAAGAAACCTGGCATTCACTTCAGACCATAGATAACACACCGGGTAAGTGGCTATTTCGGGGACCAAAGCAAGCTAAGGGGTGGTAGCGGCACGCCAGGGAGCGGGGATTATAAGTAGGTCCCCGGTTTTCACCAAGGTGCCCGCCGCAAGGCTGGAGGTAATTTCTGCCGGTTGTGGGAGTTCTCCTACCAGGTCGTTACCCCTGGCGATGACTAGCCTTGCGATGGCAGCAGAGCGCTGCGAGAGGTCAGAAATCGTACTGAGAAACTTAGTCAAGGTAAAGCAAACAGGTCTAGGGCAGGCGGCGGAGATTCAAGGGTCAAGGTAAAGTTAGCAGAAAGGTCGGGTTCACGGGCAGACAGGAATAGATGAATCAGGGAGAATTGATGATCAGGAATAAATATATTAAAGGGGAGAAATTTATGAACAGGGGGGGAAATCGTTGAACTAGGCAATAATTATATTAAGGGGGAAATTATGAACAAGGGAAAAATGATGAACCAGGAATAAATATATTAAAAAGGGGAATAATTTATTGAAACAAAGTTAAGGCATTAATGATTTTTGATGATAAGTGGGACAGGATGATTCCCTGGGCTGAACAAAGTTCAAATACAGGAGGAAATGCTTATCAGGTTGTTCTAGTATTACACCATAGCAAGACATTCGAAAATGGGACAGCGAACTTTGCTTGACTTCAGCCATTCTTACTCCACCAAGCACACCCCTCGCCTTAAGATGCTAGAGGCAGAACGGCTCCCCCAAACATAGGTGATATGTGACATTTCCAAACGCGGTGGAAATTCTAGCTCCATATGTTGGAACGACTTATGAAGCAGAGATGGCTATTAATAGTTTATTGTTGTTCCAAGGGGACAGGAGTACACACGTGTGTAATTTTAATGTCGGCAGTGGCAGCTCATGCGTGACACCTGCGTTTGTTCCAGGGCCTTTACTTGTGGACATTGCGTTATTTGTCAGTCGCCAGGTCTTACGGTATGAATAACGTCATTCACTGCTTATGTTGTCACGGACAGTGGTAGTGGATCCACTGGCCCAAACCGCATGCGATGGAAAATAGCCACGCCAGGGGAGCAGGGTCTAAGTAGGTCCTGGTTTTCACCAGAGCCCGCCGCAAAGTGGGATGGACTTGCTGTGGTGGGAGTCTACCAGGTCGCTACCCCTGACGTGACTTGCTTGCAGTGGCAACCACGGTGTAGCGAGGTACAAAATCGTAAGGCAAACTCGGAGTCGGGGACAAGTGTAAAGTCAGGACAGCTGGCAAGGATCGTGGTCAAGGGATGGAGGCAAGAGGTACAGTACACGGATATGACAGACGAGACTGAAGGAAACTTTCTCTATAGGCTCTAAAAATTATTATTAGTATTATTTATTTTATAGTCTTGGATGCGGTTGTGTGAGGAGCCTTTTCCATTACAAATGCAGCTAAAGAATTTCCACAGATTTCAAAATCTGGACACCTGGATAATAGTTCAGCAAACTTTTCCCTTTATCACCTGTATTATCTGTTTCCATGAACAAATGAACGTTTATCAACTTGCTTTCTTAAACCACTTGAAATCTGTGTGGATGTAATTTGCTCCACCGGTAACAGGGGAGGGCCTCCAGAAGGACTTGTGATTTTAATTTCTGTAAGTTGGACATATGATTCAGATTCTTCATACTGAAGAAGTTAATACAAAGCCAGTTTTGAAGCATTTGCTTTTGCTTATTTTTTTGTTCTGTCCATTACATTTTTTGTACTGAATTCAATCAACAATGGCACAGAATGCAAAATAAGCACCTAAACTTTCCCCTGTAGTTTATTGGTCTTCTTCAGTTCAAGTTCCATACGCTGCATTTGAACAAACTAGTGTAACGCAGAAAATGGATTCAAACCACCACGTTTATACTTCTTGAGTGTTTGATCATCACTGCTGTCCTCCTCAACGGTCTTGTTATGCAGAGGCTGACCGCTCACCAAAAAACCTTCCCATGCCACTTTCCAAAATCAATACTGCAAGAAGCAGGGGATGTCTGCCCCACCTCTTCGTTGCCAAGTAGCTGCTGACTGTCCTCAAATTGTTCATCCTCGCTGTATAGTGGCGCTGAGCCCAGACCACATACTAGTTTTCTGGCTGTGGGACTCGAACGGGACAGAGACAGGTTGAGGACAGGTGAGGGTAGCTGACCTGTTCCCTTGCCATGCCAACTAAGAGTTGTATCTGACGAACCCACCACTAGGGTTGTCAGATTTTCATTGGATGAAGTTGATGACCTACTAACCAATCAAGAACCCTTGGGTTGCTGATAAACACACGGGGCCGCTAGATTGACACCGGCAGTTCTTTGGGCCCCACCGAGTCAACCCCTGCTGCGACGTCCCCTTACTGTGCTGTGACCTGTGCCTGCTCCAGGAATGTTTGTACCACTGCCACTCGCATGTGAAGAACCTGACACCTCTCTGTCTGACATACTGTTTGTTCAAAAATTTAAAAGAATCTGTTTAATTTAAATATCTGTATTTTGATAAATACACACCCTGTATTTGACTCCAAATGAACCCACTAACAAGCTTTGGTAACCCTTGGATATAGATTGCACTCCACAAATGGCCAGCAAAAATTTACTTGTATGTGCTGTTTAAAAACATTGTGTATTTTACTGAATATAAAAGCACAAACAGGCTTAATTAACCTTCGGATATAAATTATGCTACAGGAAAAATTTCTTCTTTGGCGTTGAAAAACACAGTTTATTTTACTGACTACAATAGCACAAACACGCTTAATTAACCCTTGGATATCAATTGCGCAAAAGAAATGAGCTGCCAAAAATTAACTGGTATGTGGCGTGTTAAAACGACGTGTATTTTACTGACTACAACAGCAGAAACACGCTTAATTAACCCTTGGATATTCAATATGCTCCAGAACTGAGCAGATAGCATTAATATGTATATGCAGCTGAATTGGACGCACACTAGACTTCAATTCCAATAACCCACAAAATCAAAATTAGAACGTAAGAGAAACAGTCTCTGAGAAAAGCTGTGACACCCCCCAAAAATCGCTGTATAAAAGTTCTTTCTTTTGTGTGAGATCTCAGCTACTGGAGCTGCAGCAGATACAACACAGCACAGAGAGGAGTGTAAACTGCCAGCGTCGCGTCCGGACTCATATAGTGAGGTGACGTCACAGAATCCCGCCAGTCTCTGATTGGCTTCATCTATGCACATTTTCATTTAGGGGAATCTCCTTTCTTCCTCCCCGAGTTTTTCGCCCCATGTAACGCCATGTGCTTCAGCCATTTTATCAATTAAAAACACGCTTCCCTTCCCGCGAATCACCCCAAACTTCGACTTTGTTCAGACTCGAAGTTTTCTTGAAATTCTAAACGAATTCCACTTCATTACAATCAAGTCGCCCATCTCTAATTCTTATTATTATTATTATTATTATTATTATTATTATTATTATTATTATTATTATTATTATTATTATTATTATTACTAATTATTATTTTTATTATTATTATTATTATTATTTTTATGTGTGTTATATGGGTAGGGAGCAGAGTGTATTATGTGTGTGTTATATGGGTGGGGGTGTGAATCTAGCATTTCCTTCACATCAGAACTGTCCCAGTTTCACTTTCATTTTCACACAGCTCAGGGGGGAGTAAGCACAGAGAATGCAGAACAGCCAATCACAGCACAGGGGGCATGTCCCATGCAGGGGATGTGTCCAGACTAGGGGTGAGCTAAATATTAGGCAGCCAATGACAACACAGCGGGCATGTCCCACCTGGGGACATGTCCCATTCAGGGGGTTAAACCAAATATCAGGCAACAAATCACAGCATAGCAGGTGTGGCACAACCCATTGCTGCAATTTTAGATTAACTCATAGCTGCTATACTAAATGATTTAGGTAATACAAACCAATTGCAAAAGTGCTTATTTTTATTGTACCCATCGTTACAGATATGATGTTTCTAGCGAGAAAAACCCTTTAAGATAAGCCAAAGCCATAAATATGCATTTTATGTTACAGAAGTCATGGCAATTGAGGTGATGACAGGAGTTCAAAGATCTGGAATCCCTCGGTTGTGAGGATTGAAGTTTTTCCATGTTATGAGTGACATACAGCATCTTTTTAGACCAATAAGGGATAAACAGCAAGTCACGTCAGGGGTAACGACCTGGTAGCCTCACGCCGCAGCAAGTCCATCCCGCTTTGCGGCGGGCTCTGGTGAAAACCGGGGGCTACTTAGATTCCGTTCCCTGGCGTGGCTTAGGTATCATCTCTTGCGGGGGTCCAGCGAATCCACCGTACCCGTTACAGTACGGACTGGCCATGGATTCCTTACCTTACCTGTACTTCGTGATGTCTCAACGGCTGTCGTCCAGCAGTGCCAGCGTATTGACCAGCTCACCACCATGATGCAAAACCTAGCAGCTCGCCTACCACTGCCTGCGACGGGCGCTGCCCCGCCAGCACCAGTTGCTCCCGTACCTGGACCTTCTCTGCAGCTGCCGCTTCCGTCACGCTTTGATGGAGATCCCAGGAAATGCCGTGGCTTCATGAGTCAGTGCTCCATCCACCTGGAGATTTTGGGGCACCACTTCCCCACCGAGCGGGCTAAGGTGGCCTTTGTTATTAGCCTCTTGTCGGGGGAAGCCTTGGCCTGGGCCACACCGTTATGGGACCGAGGTGATCCACAGTCGGCAAATCTACAAACCTTCCTCCAGGGGTTCCGCACCGTCTTTGAGGAACCTGGCCGTGCCTCCTCCGCGGCGGCGGCTTTGCTCCGTCTCCGTCAGGGCGACTCCACTGTGGGTCACTACTCCGTGCAGTTCCGCACCCTTGCCTCTGAACTGAAGTGGAATAATGAGCCCTGGTGGCAACCTTCTGGCAAGCCTCTCGGGCCATATTAAGGATGAGCTCGGTGGTCGGATCTTCCGTCTACTCTGGATGAACTGATTCATTTGGCCTCTCGAATAGACATTCGGTTTGCGGAAAGACAACAGGAGCTCCGTCTTCAAACAGGAGGTCGCCCGCTCACGCCGGCTACCAACCTTTGGCTTCCGTCTTCCAATGTTCTCCACTACCTCTGCCTAAGGTTCCGGAGGATGTATCCGTACGAATCGAGAGAGCCCACCTGTCCCAGGAAGAATACTTGCAGCGTCGCCTGAGGCAGTTATGCTTCTACTTGCGTGTTCTGGCCACTTTATTGGGGACTGTCCGGTGCTCCGGGGAACTTGCGCACATAGGGTTCGCAGGAGTGGCGTCCCTAGGTGTCTGTGCAGCATCTCTCCATCTGACCATTCCCGTAGTCTGTGGAATTTCACCGGACAGCACCTTCCAGGCCACCGCCTTCTTGATTCGGGGTCCGCAGGGAACTTTATCAGCCAGGCTCTGGTCTCCAAGTATCGTCTCCGGTGACCCCTTTGCAGAAACCCATGTACGTCTCCTCTGTTAGTGGCAAATGCCTAAGGGATGTGATTCGGTTCTGCACGGCGCCTCTCTCTCTACAGATTGGCGCTCTACACACGGAAACTCTGAAGCTGCTGGTCCTGCCTCGCTCCGCCTCTGAGATTCTCCTGGGCCCTCCATGGTTGCAACAGCATGCTCCGTCCTTGGACTGGAACATGGGCGAAATTATCCGTTGGGGCCCTGCGTGCCACTCGTGCTGCCTTCCGGTTCTCCGTTCTGCCCTTCGGTCCACTCCTGTAAACTCTTCAAAACCTCTGTCGGGTCTTCCCGCCCCGTATCAGGACTTGGCCGATGTTTTTTTCCGAAAAACAGGCCGAAACTCTACCTCCGCACCGGCCGTTCGAATGCCCCATTGACCTGCTTCCTGGGACAACTCCTCCCCGAGGAAGAGTCTACCCTCTTTCTGTTCCGGAGACTAAGGCTATGTCCGAATATATCCAAGAGAACCTCCGGAAGGGATTCATTCGTAAGTCCTCCTCGCCCGCGGGGGCTGGATTCTTCTTTGTAGAAAAGAAACATGGTTCTCTCCGACCATGTATCGATTACCGGGGACTTAATAAAATTTTTATCAAGAATCGATACCCCCTGCCGCTGATCTCGGAACTGTTCGATCGCTTGCGCGGTGCGAAGCTTTTTTCCAAGTTGGACCTACGAGGGGCATATAACCTGATTCGTATTCGTGAAGGCGACGAGTGGAAAACAGCCTTTAATACCAGAGATGGCCATTTTTAATACCTCGTCATGCCATTTGGCCTCTGCAACGCTCCAGCGGTGTTCCAGAATTTTGTTAATGAAATCTTCCGAGACCTCCTTTACGTCTGCGTGATTGTCTATCTTGACGATATCTTAATCTTCTCCCCTGACCTGGAGACTCACCGCCTCCAGGTCTGCCAGGTACTCAGACGTCTCCGTGACCACCGGCTATACGCTAAACTAGAGAAATGCCTCTTCGAACGCACCTCGTTGCCCTTCCTGGGTTACATAGTTTTGGATCAAGGTCTCCAAATGGACCCTTCAAAGTTGTCTGCGGTCCTAAAATGGCCTCGAACTGTGGGTCTCCGCTCCATCCAACGATTTTTGGGTGTCGCAAACTATTACAGACAATTCATTCCTCATTTCTCCACGCTCGTGGCCCCGCTGGTGGCCATCACACAGAAAAATGCCAACCCCAAATCATGGCCACCTGAGGCTCAGAAGCGTTTGATCGCCTCAAATCAGCATTCGCTTCTGCACCAGTGCTGTCTCGCCCGGACCCACTATGCCCCTTTATCCTCGAGGTAGACGCCTCCTCGGTAGGTGCAGGAGCGGTTCTCCTCCAGAAGTCCCCCTCCGGAAAACCACGTACTTGCGGCTTCTTCTCCAGAACTTTCTCCCCAGCCGAAAAAAAACTATACTATCGGAGATCGGGAATTGCTGGCAATTAAATTGGCCCTGGAAGAATGGCGGCACCTGCTGGAGGGAGCCTGTCACCCCACCGATATATTTACCGATCACAAGAATCTTCTCTACCTACAGTCTGCCCAACGGCTTGAATCCTTCGCAAGCTAGGTGGTCACTCTTTATTGTCAGATTTGATTTTCTTCTTCATTTTCGACCGGCTGGCAAGAACATAAGAGCAGACGCCCTCTCTAGATCCTCTGACACGGTGGGGCTGGAGCCGCCTCTGCAGCATATAATTCCTCCCGAGCGTCTCCTCACGGTGGCTCCGGTGGACCTTCGACACCTGCCTCCCGGGAAGTCCTATGTACGCCCTGCTATGCGGCATCGTATCCTGAAGTGGGGACATGCCTCGCGAACCGCTGGGCACCCTGGAGTCCATAAGTCTCAGCAACTAATCTCCCGGTACTATTGGTGGCCCACTCTCGCTCGGGACGTTAGAGACTTTGTCCTGGCCTGTGACTCCTGTGCCCGTAACAAGGTCCCTCGGCTCAGACCCGCGGGTCTGCTCCTGCCTCTCCCGGTGCCAGAAAGACCTTGGTCGCATATTGCGATGGATTTTGTTACTGACCTCCCAGCCTCCTCAGGTAACACGGTCATCTGGGTAGTAGTCGACAGATTTTCGAAAATGGCCCACTTTGTTCCTCTGCCCGGGTTGCCCTCCGCTTCCCAGCTAGCCCAGCACTTCTTCCACCACATCTTTCGACTACATGGGCTCCGTTGCATATCGTCTCTGATAGGGGGTCCAGTTTGTATCGAAATTCTGGCGGGCCCTGTGTGCTCAATTGCAGATTCAGTTGGACTTCTCCTCCGCATATCATCCCAAACCAACGGGCAGTGTGGAGCGGGTCAACCAAATTTGTAGGTACTTATCTGCGACATTTTTGTGTTCCGGTCGCCAGGATAACTGGTCTGACCTCCTCCCTGGCGGAAATTTCCTATAATTCCTTAGATTCTGAATTCCGCTGGAGCCTCCCCCTTTTTTATTGTGTTTGGCCTGCATCCCCGCCCACCTCTCCCTCAGGCCACCGCGTGTGACATCCCTGCTGTGGATGCCCTAGTACGGGACATCAAGTCACTCTGGCAAGTTACTCGACAGGCCCTTTTACGGGCCTCCTCCCGCACTAAACTTCAGGCCGATAGGCACCGGAGACCTCCTCCCGTATTTAAGCCGGGTGATAGGGTTTGGCTATCGGCAAAATACATCCGCTTCAAAGTGCCCAGCTACAAGTTGGGGCCTAAGTTTCTGGGTCCGTTTGTAGTACTCCGGCAGCTTAACCTGGTATCCTACAAGCTCCGCTTGCCTCCCACTCTGCGTGTCCCGAACGCCTTCCATGTCTCGCTCCTCAAGCCTGTGGTGCTGAATCGCTTATCCCGTAGATCTGTCTCGCCTTCTCCGGTGGCCAACTCTGATAACATCTATGAGGTCAAGGGGGTGCTGGCGCTTCTCTCTAGGTTTCAAAAAAGGAGGGGGAGACCTAAGGGGGGGGGGTACTGTCACGGGGGTCGCGGGCTCCGCTGCCCCCCGCGGCCGCAGGGGCTCCGGTGCGGCGGCTGCAGCTGCCCGCGACCACCCCGCTCCTGTCCCGGCCCCAGCGCCGCTCCCCTTACCCGTCCGCGCTCCGGTGAACGCTGTCCCCGCCTGTCCCAGCCGCCGGGCGCGTGCCCTGCGCTTTAGTGCGCGCTCGCCGCGCCGGCTTCTCTAGATTTAAAGGGCCAGCGCCCCGATAATTGGTCAATTATCAGGCGCTGGTTCTATTTTAGCGGTACGCCCCCTGCACTTCCTGCCAGTCCGTTGGTGTGCTTAGAGAGAGTTTGGTGTGCCTTAGTGTCCGTATTGCTTACCCGTGTACCAGTCCGTCCGCCACGTTTCCAGACCTTGCCTGCTTGCCGCCTGCCCTGACCTTCTGCCCGCCTCTGACCACGAACCTCTGCTGCCTGCCCTGACCTTCTGCCTGTCCCCGACTTCGCCTCTGGATTACGATTTTGTACCACGCAGTACCCCGGCCGCCTCCGCAAGCAAGTCACGTCAGGGGTAACGACCTGGTAGCCTCACGCCGCAGCAAGTCCATCCCGCTTTGCGGCGGGCTCTGGTGAAAACCGGGGGCTACTTAGATTCCGTTCCCTGGCGTGGCTTAGGTATCATCGCTTGCGGGGGGTCCAGCGAATCCACCGTACCCGTTACACCTATAATTAAGGAGTTGCTGGAAATGTGAGGATTCTAAGATATTTGTGTCCAAATCTGCAGGGACGAGTATTGGCCGGGAGATAGCAGCATGAAGGTGTGAACCGGATGGAGAAGAAAAGGGAAGGTGAACGACGCTGATCAGAAAAGACGTCTCCGGTGTGTCACTAAATGTAACTGCAGTGTAATCACTTATTATTTCTGCAGAGCGTCTACATACAACTAGTATCTACCACTATCTGGTCCCTGTATGGCGGTGGTATATGTAATCAGAGCCTGTGTACAGCTGATGGTCACAGATGGGGATTGCGTTTGGTCAGGGTCTGGCAGGATTATTTGGTCCTTTGTAGTAATAGTTTTGGGACTTGGTTTTGTAGGAGTGTTTTTAGTAACAATCATTTGTCCAGTATATTTGCTCCATGTGTAGGTGTATGTTTTGGTGACTGTATTACACTGTCATACGGAGGTGAGGGGTTTTGAAAAAGTAAATTTGTCATTGGTGATTTTCATTGTGCTGTGACTGCTGAGGCAGGTATATAGATATAGGGTCACAATGTGGAATATGCTGAAAATTAGTGACAGGAGCAGAAGGTTTTTCTCTGTAAAAACACATCATGCCACAGTTCACAATGTGGCGTGAAAAATGTTGTGTGAACCCAGCCCTACTGAGCAAAACACAAAGGGCCCGGGCCCCGGATGTTTTAGGACCCTAGCAACGCCCCTGACGCCCTGCCATGCGCCCAAATAGCAGTTTACACCCACATGTAGGGTATTGCCGAACTTGGAAGAAAATGCTTGACAAAGTTTTTGGGTTCTTTTTTCCTGGACTCCTTGTAAATATGAAACATTTCAAGCTAAATTTGCAGATTGTTGGAAACATTTTTTTTTTTACATTTTCACAGCCTAATGCTAAAAAAAATTGTGAATCACCTGTATGGCCTATATGCTCACTGCACCCCTGGATATATTCCTTAAGGGGTGTAATTTCCAATATGGGGTCTTTTTAGGGTTGTTTATTAACTTTTAGCACCTTAGGGTGTCCGCAAAACTGAAATGGCGGCTAAATAAAATCGTATTGAAAATGAGACCACAGAGTCCAGTAGGTGCTCCTCCTATTCTGGGGCTTATGGCTGAGCCAAATAATGCACTAGGGCCACATGTGGGATATCTCCAAAAATGGCAGACCTGTGGGAACTGACATTACGTTGCATTTACCTAGTGCAATTACCGTATTCCAGTGAATAATGGATAAATATTGAAAATCTGCAAATATAGTGAAATTTTGAAATTTCACCTCCACTTTGCTTTAATTTCTGTGAAATACCTAAAGGGTTATCAAACATTGTAAACACTGTTGTAAATACTTTAAGGGGTATAGTTTCTTAGATGGCATCATTTATGGGGGTAGCTAGCATGCAGGCCCCTCAAAGCCACGTCATAAACTGGATTGGTCCCTAAAAAATGTATATTGCTAATTTTCTTGAAAAATGTGAGAAATTACTACTAAGTTTCTAAGCCCCCTAATGTCGTAAAACAAATAAAAAAAACACCACATTTACAAAATGATGCCAACCTATAGTGGACATATGGTAGATGCTAGTTATAAACTATTTTGTGGTGAATAATTATCTGTCTTGCACGCAGAAATTTTGGCACTTTCAAAATCACAAACTTTTCCAAATTTTCATTAAATTTAGATTTTTTTTACAAACAAACAAGGATTGTATGGATAAAAATTTCTTACAAACTTAAATCACAATATGTATCAAGAAAACAATCTTTGAATCACATGGATAGGTAAAAGTGTCAAAACGTTATTCTCACATAAAGTGACACATGTCAGATTTCAAAAATATGGCTGTGTCAGGAAGGTCAAAACTGGCTGGGTCCTTAAGGGGTTAATAAGTATTCTGTCTCAGAAGTGTAAATGTACAAATCTTAAATGTCATTGCAGAGCATGGTATTCACCTACTTGATTTACATAGAACTAACATATTCTGCAGTATTTTTAAATTTAGAGGGTATAAGTACAGGCAGAAAACAAATATTACACAGTAAAAAGCTACTACTGTAACATATCAGACACAAGGTGTGATCGCCCTGCTAGAAAGAGTTTACAATCTATGAGGGTGAAGGGGTGAAATGAAAGGTGATAAGTGCTTGATTTACATAATGGTCCAGCCATGTTTCTTAAATATGTGGTAGTGCACTTAAAAAAGGGATGAACCTACCAGCATACAGAACATCTCTATACAGGGAAGTCCCTGTGCGTCCCCCAGTGCAGGGAGTGTCAGGAATATGTGTGACTCAAGTGAGGGATTAGCAATTAGGGATATTGGTAGGCCTGCTTGAGAAGACGTATTCTCAGGATGCACTTAAGAGTATATTTACACGGCTTATTGCGGCACGCATAGTACGTGCCGCAATACGCCGGGTGTTTTGGAAGCACGTAGTTCCAAAGCAAGGGGGGTCAGCTCCATCGAAATGCATTGTCAATTCTTCCCCAGCGCGTTCAATACGAATGGATTGTACGCACGGGGAGACTACACGTAATCCATAGCTCTCTGGGAGAGCTATGAATTACCGTAATTGCGGCGCACATTTCGCCATGTAAAGCGAATAAAGCGCAATACGTGGCGAAATGTGTGGCAAAATACGCAGCTAAATAAGCCGTGTGAACATAACCTAAAACTATGTGGGTTAAGCTGCGTTTACACAGCAAAGACCAAATACCGGTCGGATTTTCTGACCGGTATTTGGTCTTTTTTTGGCACGCAGGGGATGGCTTTTCTCCATGGTTTGCGGATTTAAGCCCTCTCCCTTGGCACTCACATGTTCATGTTCTGCCCGAAAACCACGCAGAAGAATGAACATTTCTACGTTTTTCGGACCGCTGGCGGTGTAAAAAAATGTCCGGTGGAAAATTCGTGCAGTGGGGACTGCTGCACAGATTTTCCATTGATGCCTATGGGGGAGCGTTGCTTGTCAGTTTTCAGATGGTTTATAAAACCACAAACCATCTGAAAAACCGACAAATAACCTGTGCTGTGGGGACAAGCCCTTATGAGTTTTACTGATTATAAGGGTTCCAGAGAACTGGTGCAGCACGTGCAAAGAGTGAAACAGGAAAAGCATTTCTCAAGAATTGCCTTAAAGGGGTATTCTGATTACATGGATTAGCTTTTAACATGAAAGCACTGTTATTTAAAGACTTTTTCTAAGTCTATTGCTTTGTTGATTTTACTTTA
>JAODAL010073327.1:0-14775 GCA_025379985.1 Phyllomedusa bahiana | reverse complement strand
GGATTTCCGAGGGGGGGAGGGGGGGCGACGGATTCCACTGTTCTCTATGAGAGCAGTGGATTACCGTAATGACTCCGACGGATTGGCGTCGTATTGAAGCGCAATCTGTCGGCAAATAAGCCGTGTAACGGGGCCATAATGTTTTACACTTAATAAAAATGATTTGTTTATTAATACTTCATGCCGCACGGCGCTGAGTGCCGAGATTTCAGAGCGCCCATATCTCCATAGACTATAATGGGAGAAGTAGCTCACACTCTGATTGGCTGGGATATCCAAGCCAACGCTAGCTCAGCCAATCAGCTCTTTTCTGTCTTTTTACTGTATTTTGAACTGTCCCGCCTTTGATTTTGATTGGTCCAAACTTCTCCATAGGATATAATGGACCTTTGTCGCTCCTATTCTGATTGGTTAATACTCCTTCATAGGTTAGAATGGGCCTCTGTCGCTCCTATTCTGATTGACTGAGCTAGCCAAGTCCCCGGTAGCTTAACCAATCAGCTCTTTTCAGCATTTTTACTGTATTTTGAACTATCCCGCCGTGGATTCTGATTGGTCTAAACTTCCCCATAGGCTAGAATGGGTCTTTGTCGCTCCTATTCTGATTGGCCGGTTTATGCCGACCAATCAGAATAACTTTCTGAATTTGAATTACTGTATTTCCCGGCAATTTCCAATATCCTAATTCTTGAATTAGGATATTGTAAAGTGATTTTGTATTATGTATTTTTTATTTTATAGGTTTCAGCTCTTTTCCTGAGAATGTAGAACGCCTTTATAAAGGCGATTTTTGATTCATACTCCGCACCGACATGTGGAATGATTTCTCGCTGTTCCAGCCTGTCTCGCATCGGAACTGTTTTTCGGCGCAGTCCCACACGGCGCCTAAGTCCCGAACTTTTCCCCGCATGTATGAGTGCGCTACCTCCGACGGCGAATCATAGGCGCAGCGCCGCACTGCGCCTCGGTCCCCACACTGCGCCCCACACACTGGCGAGGCGCAGGAAACTTTTCCCCGCATGTATGACCGCACTACCTCCGGCGCCGAATCATAGGCGCAGCGCCGCACTGCGCCTCGGACCCGCACTGCGCCTAAAACACTGGTGGGTGCGGAGGACTTTACATGCAATGTATGAGCGCGCCCCGTCCCCGACATAAATCAGGCACAGATTCCGCCGGAAAACTGGCGGAAAGGTGCGCCCCGACCCGGCGGGATTCATACATGTGGCCCTTAATGCACAAATATATAACTATTATGAGCATTACTCCCTATGTGAAGTGTGAAAGTAGTGGATCCTTTAGGTCCCCACGACAGATGACAAAAGATCACGGGAGGGAGAGGGGTCTAAGGCGCCCCCCAGAATTCACCAGAGCCTGCTGTAAGGTGGGATAGGCTTTGCTGCGGGAAACTCCCAGGTTGCTACCCCTGACATGGCCGTTCATGATGACAGCAAACGTGCACCACACAGGAGGAGCAGTCAAGATGTGGTTTGTAGGAAGGCAGAAAGGTCAAGGCTGGCAAAAGACAAATGGGATCAGGTCACTCGTGGAGGGTCAGGGCAGATGGCAGGTAGAGAATAGTCATGGTCACAAGCAGAAGCCAAAGTCCAGATAACATAAACGTGAACACAGTAGATTCTAGGAAAACACACCAATTCAATGGCAAGGAGCAGAATGGGAAGTGATGTAATAAAGGGTCCAGCGCCCAATTAAGATCATCAGAGCTAAGTCGCAGGCAGGAGGAGGGAGCTCCTTCTGCCTGCTCCCGTCGCAGCTGTCGCAGTGCGGCAACTGTGTCTTTCCAAATCGCCCAGAAGTAAAAGTCACTTCCCGGGCAGTCGGTGACGTCACCATGCCTGGCAATGCATTGTGGGCATTGCCGGGCATGGTGATTGACTGTTGCCATGGAGACCAGTAAACAGCAATAAGCTGTGTTCTGATCTCCTACTGTATGAATGATTTGACGATCGTTCATACAATTTCTCCCTGGGGAAAGGTGAAAAAAGTGTAAAAAGTAAAAAAAAGTGAAAAAAGTGAAATACAAACACAAAAAGTAAAATAAAAACATGTACACCGCCCATTTCCCGTTTACAAATGCCGATCACCCCTAAAAAAGATCAAAAATAAAGTACACATATTTGGTATCGCCGCATGCGTAACGACCCACCCTATAAACATGTTATGTTAATTTACCCGCATGGTGTATGCCGTTAAAAAAAATCTAAGAATTACGATTTTGCACATAAATGGAATAAAAAGCGATCACACATGCATATAAACAACAAAGTGGTACCAATTAAAATGTCAGTTCATCCGGCAAAGAAAAGTCCTTACACAGCTCTGTATATGGAAAAATAAAAACGCTATGGCTATTAGAAGATAGCGATGCATAAATATTGTTTTACACAATAAAAACACTTTTTTTTTAAGTGCTTCAACATAAAAAAAAATATAATTTAGGTATCACCGTAATTGCATTGACCCACACAGTAAAGCTAACTTGTCATGGATACTGCACGGTGAGCACTGTTAAAAATAAAAATAAAAAACACTACCAGGATTTCAGTATTTTCTTCACCCTGCCTTCCAAAAATCGGGTTTAAAAGCGATCAAAAAGCCCTGTTCCCCAAAAAATTATATCAATAAAAATGTCAACTCATCCCACAAAAAACAAGCGCCTACACAGCTCCGTACACTGAAAAATTAAAAAGTTATGGCTCTTAGACTATGGCGATGCAAAAACATGTTTTCCTTTTTGAATAAAAGTGTTTTTATTGTGTAACAGCAGTAACACATAAAAAAATACAAATTGGGTATCCCTGTAATCGTATCGACCTGCTGAGTAAAGCTAGCTTGTCATTTATACTGCATGGTAACCGCTGTAAAAAAAAAATACCAGGATTGCTGTATTTTGTTTAAAAACTCCTCACAAAAACCTTAATAAAAAGTGATCAAAGTGTTATATGAACCCAATAATGCTACCAATAAAAACATCAATTCATCCCGCAAAAATAAGCACCTGCACAGCTATGCACACAGCAAAATAAAAAAGTTATGGCTGTCAGAATAGGGTAACATAAAAATGCATTTTTTTATAGACATATTTCTATTGTGTAATTAATAAAACATAAAAAATACTATATAAAATTTATATCATTGTAATTGTACCGACCCCCACAGTAAAGTTATCCTGTCACTTACACTGCACGGTGAATGCTGTAAAAATGAAGCACAAAAAACAATGACGGAAATGCGTGTTTCTCCCCCATTTTCATGGCCCAACGCTGAAAAGAACTATGGAACACCTGTGTGCCCAAAATGCACAATTCACCCCTAGATAAGATCAATGAGGGGTGCTGAATCCAAAATGGGGTGACTTCTGGAAGGTTTCACCTGTTCTGGTACTTTGGGGGCTTTGCAAATGCTATGTGGCACTCACCAAAATATGTGTTCCAAAAGCCAAATAGCACTCCCTCCATGGTACGCCCTGTCATGCGCCCAAACAGCAATTTACACCCACATGCATGGTATTGCTGAACTTGGAAGAAATTGCATAACAAAATCTGGGGTGCTTTTTTCCAGGAATTTGTAAAAATTCAACATTTTCAGCTAAAATTGCAGTTTGTTGGAAAAAAATTCTTAATTTTCACCGCCTAATGCGAAAAAAAATTGTGAAACACCTGAGTGGTCGATATACTCACCACACCCCTGGATATATTCCTTAAGGGATGTAGTTTCCAATATGGAGTCTTTTTAGGGGAGTTTATTAGGTTTTAACAACGCAGGGTGTCAGCAAACCTGAAATGGTCCCTAAATGAAATCGGAATGAAAATGAGACCCCAGAGTCTGGTAGGTGCTCCTCCTACTCTGGGGCTTGTGATTGAGCCAAATAGCACACTAGGGCCACATATGGGATATCTCTGGGGAATCTGTGTTGAGTTTCATTTCCCTGGTCACATCTATCGTGTTCTTGTGAATAATGGATACAAATTTATAATCTGCCCAAAAAAAATTTCACCTCCACCTTGCTTTAATTCCTGTGAAACACCTAATGAGTTAATAAACTTCCTAAATGCTGTTTTCAATACTTTAAGTGGTGTAGTTTCTTAGATGGAGTCATTTATAGGGGTATCTAACATACAGGCCAATCAAAGCTATGTCAGAGCTGGACTGGTCCCCAAAAAATGTATATTGCAAATTTTCTTGAAAATATGAAAATTATTACTAAATTTCTAAGCCCCCTAATGTCATTAAAAAAGACATTTAAAAATGATGCCAATCTAAAGTAGACATATGGTTGATGCTAGTTATAAACCATTTTGAGTGGAACTTATTTCTTATATGCAGAAATTTTGGAAGTTAGAAAATGGTAAATTTTTCAAATTTTTCACAAATTTTTCAGAGCAAGATCAAGCACTCAAACAGAGGCTGCATGAACACAAAGGCTTAGCTTATCTAGGTTCTACAGTTTGATATCAGGCCCAGGAATGTCCTAAGCTGGGCCAGATTCCTGTGAGAGGACAGTTTTATCATGGTGTGTATTCTACCTCTGGTCAGGTGTCTGGCACCAGCTGACAAACAGTGTTCCAGGAAGGTAACCTTTGTCTGGACAAAATGTAGCTTGTATTTTGAGGCCTTACACCATTGTTCTGCTAAAAAGTAGAGGAGGGAGATTGTAGCCTCACGCTCTCTCTCTCTCTGTCATTGAGTAGATAAGTAAGTTGTCACAGTTCTGTAACAACAATGTCTGGGGGACAGGTGGCGTCCACAGTTGCAGCACTAAAGAAAGGGCTACCGTGTATTGTATGGCTACGCCATACAGCACTGACAAAATACAGGTTTGATTCTGATTAAAAAATCCGACCGGTATTGTATCGTTTTTTAGAATGTCAGGGGTAATTCTGTCTGGGGTTTGCAGAAATGACCATCCCCTTAAACACTGAAGAGCCCATGTTCCGCTCTAAAATTGGGCAGAAAAATATACATGTTTTAAGTTTTTTTGACGGTTTTCAGATTTGAAATCCGACTGACAGAAAATCCGAGCTGTTGGACTACAGCTTGAGTTTTCTACTGAAATATATGGGGATGATTGACAGTTGGTTTTCAGATGGTTTTCAAATCCGAAAACTGTCTAAAAAACCGATTGAAAACCATGTTGTGTGGACTTACTCTGTGTGAGTAAATGTATATTAATTGCCTTTAAAGATGAATGCAAGCAGGTACTGGCAATTTGGGTGTAATGGTACACTGAAGAAAGCATTTTTCAAGTCCATTACTGAGAAGTGAATTGTCTTACTGGGTACTTCACCGAGCAAGGTGTGTGGGTTGGGTACAACTGGGATGAGTATGTTTGTAATCACATTTACAGCCTGACTATTTTTAACTGCCTCCTTACCTTCTTTGTTCTCAACTATGGTTACTGCCACATTTCCTTTCATGGGTTTCTTCCCTTTGCCCAACAAGGTACCCATGACTCTTTCCTGATATAGTACTGACCACTAGGTCTGGCTCACAAGGCACTTATTTACTTGAACTCTTATGGTTCAAGTAAATATACTCTAATGTGTCATCACCCCAAGCTACTTCTTCCTCCCTCAGATAAGATCCATCCGTCCTATTATTCTGCTACAACTAACTTACCCAGTTTTTCTTCCCTTCGGACAATTTCCAACCATCCTATTCTTCTGGTATAACTAGATCAAATGGGCTGTCGGGAATCCCTTTTTCTGGTCAACCACTATCCTCTGCAAGAACCACACAATAAACAATAAAAAGAGAAAATACAAATTTGCGCTACTCATTCCTGGAGACTCATTCATTCTCTTCAGGAATTTCTTCAATCCACACACACGATCTCTGTTATTGCAATCCACACATTCATGGTATGCTTTTACTGTGATTACTTCATACTGTCCTTGCGCTTTGCCTTCAATAGTCACTGCCATCACTATTTCACCAGGTTCCATTCAGACCACTCGCCAAACAATACGTTTTTGGTGTATTCAGAATAAAATCTCTTTCAACACCCTTCTTCCAGGGAGGTTTATATAGGGGACGCCACGAGTGGCCAGTAACAATAATTACACATGTAATTATTTGTTTTTACAGTCCTCTGTGTAGTCTCCATTTCCAACTCTCTATTAAAAGTTGTGTATTGTCTGGGGGGAGGTGTTTGTTTTAAAGCAAAAAAGTGCCTCGTGGTGAGGTGAATTACTGGAGGCTGCGGCACCTCAGCAGTTTACCGAGTATGCCACAGCCAAGCTTCCTCTATTGGGTCAGAGAAGAGGGAGAAGGGGAGCAGACACAGCATGGAGCAGGAGACAGGAAGCAGGTCAGATGCAGACAGCTTCTTACAGCCCTGAATGTGCTGTGTCCTCCTGTGCCTCACATTTGACTCTGCTGTTTTATCAGCACATTCAATTCAGCAGATTATCTGTGCCCCAGATATGAATACATATGTGTATGGCTGAACTCATATTTTTGGTATATAAAATACACATTTTATGCACCAAAATACGCCTCAAGATGGCATCTACTGTCCAATTGTTTTCAATGAAAATACATGGCATGGTTCATATGGTTCATGTCGATGGACATGTGTCTTCTTTCAACCTACTAACTATGTAACTAACTATGTAACTATATCATCAATTGTGGTGCATGTATTTACAGACATGGATTCCAAATCCATGTTGTGTTAATTAAAAAAAAAACACAAAACAAGCCAGGACTAGGATTAGCCCCTTGGATGGAACTAATCTCCATCCTAAATTGCAGTGAGATCCACATGAGGGTCTGATTTCTGCTGTAGATTACATAGCATTTCCAGAGGTAAAATATGCTGTATAATTCCAGCCTAACCATTTGCGACTGTTAATTATAGTTGACACCGGCTGATCTGAGATAACTCAGACCCCAGCCATTTAACCAAGTAGATGCCACTGTATACATGACCATGGCATCTAATTGGTTAATAATAGTACCCTTTTGCCATTTTAAAAAGTAAAAAATAAAAAAGTTAAACATAATAGATATCGTGTCTGTAAAAGTCTGATCTATTAAAATATTATTTATCCCATACCATGAGAGTCATAAAAAAAATACCGAAAGCAAAAATTGTGGCTCTGTTTTTGGTTATAGGGGATGAAAAGTGATCAACAAGTTGCATATATCCCAAAATAATACTGACAAAAACTACACTTCAGCCT
This sequence comes from Phyllomedusa bahiana, assembly GCA_025379985.1. Taxonomy (NCBI): domain Eukaryota; kingdom Metazoa; phylum Chordata; class Amphibia; order Anura; family Hylidae; genus Phyllomedusa; species Phyllomedusa bahiana. Next base: position 7,567 of record JAODAL010073327.1, on the reverse strand, counting down.
GCAAAACAATGAACCCTATCTCAGATCCATAGGTGAGAAAACATAAAAGTTATTGGTCTCAGAAAATGGCGCTGCAGAGCAAATTTAAAAAATAAATAAAGATTTTAAGATAATGAAACAACAAAAAACGCTAAACATTTGGTATTGCCGGCATTGAATCAATTTGCAATATAACAATAACAGTTCAGTCATACCACAATGGGAACTTTATATTAACAAAACCCACTTGCTTTAAAAAAAAAAAAAAAAAAAAAAGTGGCACATTTCCTTTTTTTTTTTTTTTTTATATTACACTACCTTTATTTTGGTCTCCCATCTCATTATGTGGTACAGGTAAATGGTACCCTAAAAAAGGACATCTCACCCCGCAAAAAATAGCACCAATATAGTAATGTAGATGGAAAAACCAAAAAAAAAATATGGATCTTGGAAAACAGAGAGATAAAAATTAGCACAATGTGAACAAAAATCCCTGCAGGGGAAGAGATCACCACTGCAGTGATTTTTGGTAAATTTGTTTGTTTTATCCTTACTTCCAAGAGCCATATGGCTAGGTCTACACAGCACAAGTTTTCAGTCGGATTTTAAAAATACTGAATGCACTTCAAATTCGATTGTACCCTGTGCTGCATAGACAGCAATAAAAGATCCGTACTGTAGTCTACACAGCACGAATTTTTTATCGCCAGTTTTAACGTCTGGTAAATATGCAAAATGTTGTATATTCCACTCGATTGCCATCAGTTTTCCATACATTCAAATGTACAGGCAAATGAAAAAAAAAAACGACCACAGCTTTTGTGCAAATCTGCACAGTCTTTAGGCTTTGGAATGCTCCCTGGGAAAATACTGTACAATGTTCAAATGTGAAATATTCTCTCAGAAAGAGAGCTGGGTCTCTGGTTCCACCTATTGAATGTCTACACATTTGTTTATCTTCAAGGAGAAACTTTACTCCCCTGAAAATAAGACTTAAAAAGAGGTCAGAACACTCTGAACACCCATTTCCACCAAGCATTGGAATAAAGGGTCCCTGGCTTTTGCTCAGTTTTGCCTTATTAACTTAGGCTATGTTCACACGGCTTATTTTGAGCCGTATCTCGCCCTGTATTTCACATAGAGAACTATGGATTACGTCTCTTCTTCCTGCTCGCACAATACAGCGAGCGGGGAGAGAAGTGACATGTCAATTATTTAGGGCATGTACGCACCGAGAATAATGCATGTCTATGGGGCCGGCGGGCTGCCGGCCCCCCACCCCGCTCCCGCCCCGCTCCCGTACACACGGTGTAATTGCGGGGCAAAAGCCATGAGTTACAGTGCTAGGGCATCACAGTCCCAGTGTAAGCTGAGGAGCACTAATGAGTGTGGGGCCCTCCAATCATAGTAAATATCAGTGTGGGGGATGGGATCCCGTATCAACAATGGTGTATGTGGAGTAATGTTATATATACACACACAAAGGTTTTGTGAGGTTAAAGGGATTCAGCACTGTTGATTGGGATAGAGGGAGAAAGCATGGCTGGGGCTGCAGCCAGTCATTATGATTAAGGGGTAGTGGGGGTTTTGCAGGTCAGACACATTTATAAGAGAGGGTTGCCATGATAGGGAGTTCATGATTCTGATTTGGAGACTGACGAGAGGAGTAGTTGTTGTACCTCATTACTTTACATCTGACTTGCTGTAAATGATCACTCTTTATTTGGGTGTTTGTTTAAACAATTGAATAAATGTGGATGAGTATTGGGCATATGGTAAAGACAAAACCTGGGTTTCCTCTGAAAATGGTAATAGAATATCTGTGAATTGAGCCAGGGTGAAAATACATAAAATCTGTTCTACAGGGGGCTAGTATTACACATTTATTCATTTAATTGCAGAGATTGTGACTTAACCATCCAACTGAGCTTGAATGCCTTGAAATTTCTATCCTCTGTGCATCATAGAAATAAATTTTGCCTCTGGATTTTCTAGGGTTTCAGAATCATCAAACATCTCAGAATTGTTTTACAGACTAGGGTCAGATCTTGCCCTTTCTCCACTGAACTCACTGATTCTTTCCTACAAAAGATGTTGAGTAGCCAGGGAGTCACAGAGCAGTAGTAGTAATGGAGTGGTGCTCGGTTTTCATACAGTAGGTCAGGGCAATCTTTATGAAGCAGTATGATCAATGTTACAGTAGGGGGTGAAGTCACCATAGAGTGAGAGTCATGGATACATAAAACATGGATTCAGCAGATCTTAAATGTTTGAAACCAAAAGATGAGGCTTTCAAAGGCAACATTTCTGCTCTGAAATGAAAGTGATAGAAGAGAATACGAAACAGAGTCTACATATTGTATGACCATACAAGCTATAACATAAGGAACTACTTATAATAACTCCATGAAAAGGACCTCTCCTGGACTATGAAGTGGTATAGATGCCTCCTGTTCTGTAGTATATAATTGACTTCGGTCTGAAATACATTATGACGATACTAAGTCTATATTGGTTTAAATTTAAAGGGGATGTATCGCTTCCTTAGTTCGGCTGATTCATACTGCTCTCAGCTTCTCAACTCTAGAAATGCAGGGGGCGTTTCTACCTCACCCAGCTGGGTGACATCACTGTTCCTGCTGGCTCCCAAGACTATCCCCTCCTCCCCCTCTCTGTCTGAGCCCACATGTTACTGTGTCTTTCCCTATGCAGTCTTATTTTGTAAGAGCTGTATACATACCACAGGCTGCATTCAATCTAGACTGAGCAGTGATCTATTCTCTCACAGCTGGAGATGTGTTACAGTTGAATCCAGCTCTATGAACGGCACAGATCTCCCTTATATGCAGGAGAGTTAGGCACCGGGACAAAACTGTTATGTTTTCTCATTGTAGAATCTGCTGCAGTCTGTTTCTGCTGGGTGTGGAGAGAGAAAATGCACAGCCCCTAATTCTGAGTCAGGCAGGGATCGACACAAATTGTGCTGTTTCCTGATTGTGTAAGCTCTTCAGTGTAATTCTGTTTCTTCTGGCTGTATAAAGTGAAAATGTGCCGGTCCCTTTCTCTGAGTGAGAGACACAGGAATGCTCGCTCCAGGTGAATACGACCGGGGGCTATACAGAATGTAAATGAGCTCTCAGCTAGTGAAATGCAAGGAGGAGGGATCCGACCAGCACTGGATATCAGTGTAAACAAAAACACAAGATAAGGAATACTGTGAATACAAGACAGCTTTGCTAATGACATCTAATTACAAAGTTGCTTGTTTTCATTGTCTCTTTATTCTGAAGACCATTTAATGAAATGATAAAACCCCTTTAAGCTCCGTTAGATGCCAATTATGATTGAAGGGGATGCATAAGGTTATGTCTACACAGCACTGGATTTTGGTTGTCTTTTCAGCGGATTCAGTATCTTGAATCCACCGAAAATCTGATCATAACCCAGCGCTGTGTAACCCTCAATAGAAATTCTGTGCTGTAGTTTACACAGCACAGATTTGTTACTAAGGGTTCCCTAAACATAAAACTGTCTGGTGGAATATAGAACATGTTGTATATTCTGCAGGACCACCATCGGAATCATGTAGCCCCAATGTACTGGGCTGCCAGGAATCCGAAATGTGACCCCTTTTTTGTGCAAAAAAAAAACAACGATGTGGCGAAGTCCAGTGATGTGAAGATGCCGTCGGATTTTAGACGGCATTTTCACATTGCTGTATAGACATTGCAACATGTAATTTTACTGATATCTTTTTTTACATGCTTAATTAAAACTTCAAGAATTTTAGCAGGAATTTTTTTTAATTTTTTTTTTCTATTAATGATAATATGGAACTGTTGTAAGCATACTGGCAGGTGAGTACCATTTCTTTCCATTATTTTTGAAGTTACATCTGTAAAAGGACCCTTTGCCTACCGTGTGCTATTTTATTTTTATCTTTGGGTCTTTGGGGCACCAGGGACTATTTGTTATTGTTACCTCTGCACTATATATAGCTACACCTCTGATTATAAGAAGTAAATGAGAATGCGTGTGTAATCCTTTGACAAGATATGAATCCTCCATGACAAAGGCTTAATTTAGGATAAGCAGATGATCTAGTACATTCTATGCTTCTAAGGAATAACCATGATCCATTTCTCCAGAAACAATTCTGGCTGAACAATTAAAGACTTTTTGGGGGATATTTTAACTTAGCTTACTCTTTATAACAATAAAAGTGTTTTTCCACAAAACATATATTTTACCTATCCATGATGATGGACAATAACATTTAGATGAGTGGAGCTTTGCACCCCTGTGTTTCTATGGCTGCTATACCACTATCTTATGTAGCTGCCCACTTCTGTAAATGTGCAGGGGGCATGTAGCAATATACTATGCACACAGAAAAGTATGGTTTCAAGCCAACAGATGTGTAACACAGTACAGTCCAAGACTCTCTCAGAAAAGGGTACCAGCTCTTAGAAGAAATCTACAGCTCATGGGCTTGTATCATAGAACGACATGTATGAAAGAAGGCACGTCGAAGGGAATAGTCGAGTCTCATTTTCAGTGTATAATGCGCCTGATGTATGAAAGTGGTTTTTGTGTGGTTATAAATGGGGTGTAAAGTTCATTCCACCTCGTCTGTGTGTTTGGCGGGTTACAAAACTTAGGCACATAAGTAATGCACCTAACATGTATTAAGGTTATAGACAGGCTGGAAATAAGAGAAACATCATTAGAATAGCATGTCAGTGAATAGAAACAATGGTACTGATCCTGCTTGGTGGACCACAGGTCCCAGCAATAACTGTGCTGGCTCTTTCTGTATGTAAAATACAGGTTGAGAGCAGCAAAATAAATTTCAAATTTAATGTAGTAAAATTTAAAATATAAATATCTGAACAACGTAATCAGTGGGTTATTCAATGTAAAATTAGTTTAAGATTCTATGGATTTTAAATACATTCTGTAGGAGATATTTATATATTTTGGGGACATTATATATTTTTATATTAATTTATATGATCACATTTTTCATAAAATTTAAATAATTACATTCTATACAGTTTGATAATTTTAATAAATTACTTTTTATTATTGTACTGGTTTACGTTGAGAAATATTGGACATTTTTTTCCCTTACAGCAAATTTGGCTCCACTTCAACTCATCAGGCTCATTCAGATCACATTGAGATAGGTCTGCCTGTCCGAGCAGTAATGCGCCTAGTTTTGCCGAACCACATTCATATATGTGTCTAATATTAGTGTGGTGCGACACGCCTCCATAACGCCCCCAGAACACCCCCAGAACATCCCTTCATGTTAGGCGCATTCGAAAGTGTCGAGTCTTACCAACAATGTGCCTAACACATGTGTTAGGCTCATTAGACATTGTAGCCGGCTCAGTTAGGTGCATTGTACGCCAGAAAAAGGGTGAAAAACCCTTTAATACATGGCGCCCATAGTGTCTATACTGGGCCTTTGTTGCACAGGTGGAGTCCACTACGTTGGATGTAGCCCACCAGTGCATCTATTGGTGGCTGCACTTGGGCCGGCTACATAGTGCATCCTCCAAAGGCTCCTCTGACACTTCTCTTGGTCACTTCACACTCTCTCACAACCGGGGCCAACCCCACCCCTTTATAACCTCCGATTTTTCTACTCAGTCTCAGAGCAAAGAATACCAGTATATTAGACAGCATTTTAGTGCTGGGCACTGCATAGGCCCATGTCAAAGCTCAACACCTTTTCCAACAAGATGGTGCTCAGGGATTCTGACAGGGTCTGGTGGTGTTGCCGTGTACAGTGGCTTGCCAGACACTCATTGGACCAAACATCGTAGTACCAAATACAACCTGGCAATCCATGGAAGCACATCAAACAAACCATTTCCTTTATAAGGCCCAGTTCATAACTGTGTTAGTGTTTCTGTTATGAAGATTCTGTCAAAAATGAAAATAAAAATGCTATTCTTTCGGCTCAAATAATGGACTGTTGATAAGGTCTATCGGTCGCTATTGATGTCCATCATGTAACAGATCCAACACCACTGGTTTTCTCATTTTCACCACTGGTTTTCTGGAAAATAACCCGTAAATTATGGGAAGTACAAATCAATGGCAACATGTATAAATGGGGCTGCACCACGTTTCTGGTGTATTTTGAATAAAAAAGTTGTCATAGATCTATTCTATATATGTATGTAGAACAAAAAACTTTGATGCAATCTGTGCCTGTCCTGACACTTTTGAATGCATCAAACATGTGGGTGCTTTTCACACCATATTCGTAGGATTAGACACATTTATATATGTGGAATGCCAAACGTAGGCGCATAACTGTCAGAACAGCCAGACCAAGTTAAAAGTGGTCTAATTGAGGCCAAAGTTGCCATAGACAAACTAGATTTGCCATTAGGGCAAAAAATATAGGGCAACATCGATGAATTCACCTTCACCATTTTTCTACGCATATATTGCCGGTTCTATAGATGTATGAACAGGCTAACAGCCAAACTTGGCGCAATGCACGCCTGACGACACATTTTAAAGTGACAAAGTTTGGTGCATTATTGAGTGTTATGCAATAAAACTGTTTGCCGCAGAACACTTTCATTCATACTGTTGTATTATACATTTCTCTACATCTATTTAGAACTGTAAAGAAACTCAAACTACTTTAGTCTCTATAGTGAAGAACAGAAGCTCCTAAACGTCAATTGTACTGTTAAATGTTTCTCTTTTTATTAATTCACAATGCTCTCCCCGTGTCAATTTCAATTTGTTGCAAGAGATAAGTAGCTATTACTGTCAATCATAATTTACATTTGTATTCTAACTCTTACTTTTCTTCTTTGAAGAGACTAGTGCAATTTATTGAGTTGACTTTCTAATGAAAAATTAAATAGGTTACTAAGAAAATTTCATTTGAATTTTTTTATTTTCCGTTTTTACTACATAAAATGAAACAAATTTTAAAAAGATAGTGATCAGTGACAAAATTAAATATTGCTGCTCACAGCCTTTATTCTACGTAAGCAATAGTTGGCATACCACACCTGGGACCTGTGGTGCACCAAGAAAGATCAGTACTATAGTTTTTTTACTGACATGCTAATTCTAATGGCTTTTTATTTATTTCTAGCCTGCGATGTGTTTGTAATCACTGATAATACTATAATAACGGGATTTATGGTAGATGCTGTATTGGTTTTCTAATTTTATATTATTGAAACCATTATTCATTTTATAATATGTAATTTAATATTCTATTATTTTCTATTATTTAATTGTAAATTAATTTTCTATGCCCCCGACTTACACCGTTCCAACTCACATCTGTCCCCTAGTTACAAACAGAGAGTACCACCAGCACCACCAGAGACCCATCCTACCCCTTCTCCTTCCGCCAGTTTGACGACCTGCACGCCGTACAGCGGCCAGTCTAGCAGCCAGCCTTCTGTCTTCCAGGTTTGGGAGCAGAAGAAACACTTTAACCCAAACCATCCCAAAGCCAAAAGCCTGAATGTCGGGATTGCCAGGCTTTTGGCCCTTGGGAAATGTTGCCTTTCCATCTGGTGTACACAATGGGTTCCGA
>JAODAL010073326.1:0-14775 GCA_025379985.1 Phyllomedusa bahiana | reverse complement strand
AAACCCCAAACACTACGGGTGAGTGTTATCTGCAATTTTAAGTGCTGCGATCCCGCTACACAGCTCCTAAACGCCACTAGGACATACCCAGACATCCAGGTGGGTTAAGTGGTTAGTCCAGAAACAAGACAGTAACCATAATAACTGACCATATCGATCTCTAAATCTTCCCCTAAATCACACTCTATGTCTAGCCATGACACAGGACTTCTACCTCAGAAAGTTATCCCTCAAATATGCCCCTAAGTTACAACTAACCCCAAAATGGCTACAGGATCCAGTGTCTCCTTAGATAAAGCACTGAAGAAACTACAAACACCAAATTGGTATAGTGTACACAAAGACTTCAAAACTCTAGAAGTTGGCCAAATGAAACTTAGTCAAGAAACAACAATATACTAGAACTTGACACAGCTGAACTATACAATATTTTCAATAAATAATAACATATCAGGACTAAACAATAGACCTGAAATTAGACCGCAAGACTCAAATGAGCTATTTAGGGTGCATTTACACGACAAAGACCAAATACTGGTTTGATTTCCAGATCCATGTTTAGTCTTTATTTGTCACGCAGAGGGACAGCTTTTGTCCCTGGTTTGAGGATTTAAGCTGTCCCACTTCGCACCCACATGTTTATGTTCTGCCCGAAAACTGGGAACAATAAACATGTTCTAAGTTTTCCGGATAGCTGGCGGTGTAAAAAGAGCCAGTGGACTGCTGCATGGATTTTCTGCATGGATTTTTCAGTAGTGCCATTGATCATTTTTTATAATGTACTAGGAAACCATATATTTTTTTTAGGTGGAGTGAAAAGTGAAAAAAAACTTAAATGCAGTATTTTTGCAGGGATTTGTTGCTATGATGTTCACTATATAGTACAAATAATGTCTTAACTGTATTCTGCAGGTCAGAGCTGCAGTACCATTTCCTAGTAATTAGGTTGACTATGTTGATGTGTAGTTTTTATTTGTACCATTTTGGGAAACATGCAACTTTTTAAATTCCAGTTTTCAAGGGATGTATAATGACCAAAATATCCCCGCAATTATGGTGTTGGTGTTTTTCTTCTACGATATTCACAGTACGGAATAAAATGTTATGTTTAAATAGAACAGTCTTTTACAAACTGATATCAATTATGTGTAACTTTAATATTCTCATTTAAAAAATAAATAAATAACTTGCCGCCCCCCTGGGGTATTTGACCACCATGGGGTATGATCACTTGTACACCTTTCTGCAGTACGTATATAATCCAGAAGATTGTTCTAATTACTTTCTTCCTAAGGCAGAAAGTAATAGGAGCAGTAACATGGCAGCCATGAAGGCCTTCAATAGCCTTCTGTCTGCCATTGCAACCACTTGGCACCCCACAATCTTATGATGGGAGGCTGATCAGAAGGAGGAACGGTGGCACAATTACAACAGCATCTAAAGGTTAGCAGCAGGGATTGGAGCTGGCGTTGATCCCTATTGTTAGTACGGGTGTCAGTGATATTTAACAGCCCACACCTGCCACATATGGAGCAGGCTTAGCGAGTGAATCCGCTTCATACATCCTTATTGATGTAAGGATACACTCATACATCCATTGTTGGTAAGGGATCAAATAGCACTCATTAAGAATGTTATAATACTGTTATAACAATGAGCCTTAATTCCCTTTTAATTGCAGGAGATACTGCAGAGTGATTTTCTTTGATTTAATGCTCTGTTATTTATGTTGCTGTAACTCTGCGTCTCTAACAACATGATGATTAACCCCCTGGGTAATATTAGGTCATAATAAATAGTTCCAAAATTTCTGCGCTTAAGATGGCATAATTTTTTAAATGTCTTTTTTTACGAGATTAGAGGTCTTATTAAAGTAGTACTAATTTTTCACATTCAAATCTATGTTCAAATTTGCAACATAGATTTTTTTTTAGGGACCAGTCCAGTTCTGACGTGGCTTTGAGGGGTCTGTCAGTTAGACACCCAATAAATTACTCCATTTTACAAATCCTTAAAGCACCCCTTAAAATATTCAAAACAGCATTCAGAAAGCTTATTAACTCTCTAGGGGTGACATGTCAGAAAAGAGGCCCCTCAACGCCAGTTTTAAGTCACATTAAGGGCGACATGTATGAACAGGGCTGCGCCAGATATCTGGCGTCTTTACAGCCCGATATCCAGCACAGCCCCATTCATACATTTTCAAATCTCCCGCATGACACTCCGGGATGCATTACAGTTGGAAGCGGGGCATAATAGAATCGTAGCAAAGCTACATATTTATAGCTTCGCTATGGCATTTCTGGGCGCATTACAGGCGGAACAGGTAGATCACTTTCAAAGTGGCAAACCTGATCCCCCAACTGTCACCATAGAGCTGGAATGCGCCTGATTTATGATCCGCTGTATAGCGGGCTCAAATCAGGCGCATTCTATACCTTTTTTAATCGCATGAAATTTTGCGTGTAAACGCCAAATTCCATGCATGTCGCCCTAAATGAGTTTATCGTGTGCCTGAATGAATGAACCTGTAAAAAATCTGGCATGTGGTATACCTTGCATAGTATAATTGATGCACCTAATCTAGGCGCATAGCATAATGTAGGTGCAAAGCATATAATTGCTAGCACATTTGATATGCCTACTTTAGGCACATTCAAATGTGTCGTGCCTGGTGTATAATGTGCCTAGTTTTGGTGTACTACAGTTAATTTATATAGAGAATAGGACGTCAACAGTTTTTGGCGCAAAATACACACTAAGGCAAAGTGGAGGTGGAATTTTTAAAAAAATTAGCAAATTTTACATTTGTAGCCATTATTTACTGAATCATGATAGATGTATAAGACTGTATAAGACCTAATTTGGAAAATTACATCCCTTAAGGAATATATCCAGGGGTTTGGTGAGTATTTTTGACCCCACAAGTGTTTCACAAATGTTTTAACGTTATTTTTTTCCAATAATTTGTAGTTTTAGCTGAAAAAGGTTTCATTTTCAGAAGAAAACCTAAAAAATCACCCAAAATGTATTTCTTCCAAGTTCAGCAATACCCTATATATGGGTGTAAACAACTGTTTGGGTGTATTACAGGGTGTACAGGAAGGGAGAACTATTTGGCTTTCTGAATGCAGATTTTGCTGGGTGCCATGTTGCATTTGCAAAGCCCCTGAAGTACCAGTACAGGTGAAACCTTCCTGAAGTCACCCGATTTTGGATTCAGCACCCCTCAGGGAATTCATCTAGGGGTGTATTGTGGATTTTGGGCACACATGTGGCTGACAGAGCATGGGGCCAGCTCTAATATACGGCTGATTCAATGCTTCGAATGTGTAGGCTTTGCTTGCGAGTCAGCATGAAATTCTGGACGTACAAATACATCCATTTGCGGAAACACCTTCCCGCATAAGATGTATGGGTACATCCAATGTCGGAAAAAATGTAAATATAAAAAATATAAATATAAAAATATAAAAAATGAGCAGACTTTACTTTTTATTAAAGCTGCATGTTAAATCAGCATAGACTATTTATCTATGCAATTTTAACACCAATTCATTAACCCCTTACCGCCGGAGCCAGTTTTGGCCTTCCTTACAGAGCCCTGGTTTTAAAATCTGACATGTGTCACTTTATGCGAGAATAACTTTTTGACACTTTTACCTATCCAAGTGATTCAGAGATTGTTTTCTCGTGACACATTGTGCTTTAATTTAGTGATACATTTTGGTCAAAAAAGTCTTTGTTTATTTGTGAAAAATATCAAAATATGAAAATTTGCAAAAATTTGCAATTTTCAAAGTTCAAAAATATCTGCGTGAAAGAAAGCTAGTTATTCCACTCAAAATAGTTTATAACTAGCATCTACCATATGTCTACTGTAGGTTGGCATAATTTTTTAAATGTTTTTTTTTTTACCACATTAAGGGGCTTATAAATATAGTAGTAATTTTTCACATTTTCAAGAACATTAGCAAAATTTATTTTTTTTTAGGAACCAGTCCAGTTCTGATGTGGCTTTGAGGGGTCTGCATGTTAGATACCCGAATAAATGACCCCATCTAAGAAACTACACCCCTTAAAGTACTTAAAAAAGCATTTAAGAAGTTTTTTGACCCTTTAGATATTTCACTTTTTTTGCAGATTTTCAATTTTAATTCATTATTCACTGGAACACAGTAGATGTGACCATGGAAATGCAGCTTAATATTGATTCCTCAGATTCTGACGTTTTCAGAGATATCCCATATGTGGTCCTAGTTCACTATTTGGCTCAACCACAAGCCTCAGAATAGGAGGTGCACCTACCGGACTCTGGGGTCTCATTTTCAGTACAAATTTATTTAGGTGCAATTTTAGGTTTGCGGACACCCTAAGGTGCAGAAGCATAATAAACTCCTCTAAAAATACCACATTTTGGAAACTCTTGTGAGTATATCGACCCCACAGGTGTTTCACTTATTTTTTTAGCGTTCAGCTCTGAAAAAAAAATTAAAAATTCGAATTATCTGCATTTTTAGCTGAAAATGTTTAATTTTTACAAGAAATCCTGGAAAAACAGCACCCCAAATTGTGTTACGCAATTTCTTCCAAGTTCGGCAATAACAGGATGGCGCATAACAGGATGTACAAGGAAGGGAGTATTATTTGGCTTTTGGAGCACAGATTTTGGTGGGTCCATGTCGCATCTGCAAAGCCCCCAAAGTACTAGAACAGGTGAAACCTTCCAGAAGTCGCCCCATTTTGGATTCAGCACCCTTCAGGGATCTCATTAGGGGTGTATTTTGCATTTTGGGCACACAATTGTTCCGTAGTTTTTTTAGCATTGGGCTATGAAAATGGGGGGGGGGGGACGCTTTTCCGCCATTGTTTTTGGGCTTCATTTTTACAGTATTCGCCTTACGGGATAAATGACAGGATAACTTTGCTATGGGTCGGTACAATTACAATGATATAAATTTTATATAGTTTTTGTATGTTTTATTACTTTAACACAATAGAAGTGAGTTTATAAAAAGTTGTGTTTTTATGTTGTCCTATTCTGACAGCCATAACTTTTTAAATTTTTTGTATATGGAGCTGATTGTGGGCTTTTTTTTGCGAGATGAGTTGATGTTTTTATTGGTACTATTACGGGGGCATATAATGCTTTGATCACTTTTTATTAAGGTTTTTGTGAGGCATTTTGAACAAAATACAGCAATCCTGGTAGGGTTTTTTATTTTTTACAGCGGTCACTGTGCGGCATAAATGACATGCTAGTTTTACTCAGCAGGTTGATAAAATTACACCGATACCAAATTTGTAGATTTTTTAATGTTTTACTGCTTTTACACAATAAAAACACTTTTATTTGAAAAGGAAAACACGTTTTTGCATCAACACTGTCTGAGAGCCATACATTTTTTATTTTTCTGTTTACAGAGTTGTATAGGGGCTTCTTTTTTGTGGGATGAGTTTACGTTTTTATTGGTATAATTTTTGGGGGGACATGACTTTATGATCGCTTTTAAATCCGCTTTTTTGAAGGCAGGGTGAAGAAAATACTGCAATCTCAGCAGTTTTTTTTATTTTTATTTTTAATAGCGCTCACCGTGCAATATCCGTGACAAGTTAGTTTTACTCTGTGGGTTGAGACGATTATGGCAATACACAATTTATATGGTTTTTTATATAGAAGCACAATTTTTTTTTTTAAGTGTTTTTATTGTGTAATACAATATTTATGCTTCGCTGTCTTCTGAGAGCCATAACTTTTTAATTTTTCCGTATACAGAGCTGTGTAAGGACTTTTTTTGCGGGATGAGCTGACGTTTTAATGGGCACCACTTTGATGTTGATATTAGTTTTTGATGACTTTTTACTCCATTTTATCTGCTGTGGGATGAACAAAAATCACAATTCTGTGACTGTTTTTAGTTTTTTTTTACGGCATTCACCGTACGGATTAATTAACATGATAGATTTATAGGGTAGGTCGTTACACATGCGGCGATACCAAATATGGGTATTTTATTTATTTTTGATCTTTTTTGGGGCGATTGGCGCTTGTAAAGGGGATAAGTGCGGTGTACGTGATTTTATTTTATTTTTTGTGTTTGTGTTTTACTTTTTCACACTTTTTACACTTTTCCCCAGAGGGGAATTGTATGAACGATCGTCAGATCGTTCATACAATAGGAGATCAGCACACTGCTTATAGCTTTATACGGGTCTCCATGGCAACTGTCAGTCACGCTGCCCACAATGCATTGTGGGCATCGTGACGTCACCAGACAACCCGGATGCTGTCATTCAGCGTCTGGGCTGTCTGGTAGGAGATCAGTAGTGGCGCTGAGCGCCGTTACTGCCCCAGGATCACGGGCAGCAGGAGCTCACTCCTGCTGCCCGCAGCGGCGATGTTGCGACCACGATGTCGCGACATCAAGGGGTTAATCCCCCGTGGCTGGAGCTCACTCCGGCCATGGGGGATGCAGCATGATGCCAGCGGTTCCATGCCACGATCTTCTGAGCGCCGCTTGTGAGCGCGCAAGATCGCCATGACGTACTCATATGTCAATTTGAGGGAACCCCTTCCCGACCCCGTATGGGTACGTCAAATGTCGGTAAGGGGTTAAAGTTCCAATATCATACCATTGTCTTTATGTCATTGTAAATTTGTACCAATTAAGAAATACAATGATACAACTTTTTTTTTTTTTATAAAAAATATATAACAACAATCTTTATTAATACATTGTTAAAAATTATACTTAATTTGATATGTCACAGACAAAAAAGCTTTTGTTAAAAACAACTAAGATTATAACCATACATCCAGGGTAGACACAGATCATACCATCCTATAATAACAATTAAATTTAGAGACTGAATAAAATGATATCATTATAATAATATAAAAAATGAATGTGACACACATAAAAATCAAGTAATTACACAATATACAGTCACATTGAACAGTGCATCAAATAATGCAAATGTCCAAAATAAGTCAATACATTACCAAAATATAAGGGAAACGAGATGGGACAGCCTCACGTGTTTCACCAAGCTTTTTTAAGAGGCTCAACAATAAATGCACAAAAAGTCCTATATATATTATATATATATTATATATTATATATATATATATATATATAATATATTATATATTATATATATATATATATATATATATATATATATATATATATATATAAGAATATGGTGGAAAAACCACCCACATTTAATTCTCTTGGCCAATAGAAGAAAGAATATATCAAGACATAAGCGCCTACCTATCGCATATACATGTCCGGAAGGGGAGATGTGTGCAGAATTAGAGCACATTACACACTTCCGCTCCACGCCGGACAGAAAGTAGAGCAGGCGCATTAAGATACAAGAACACGGAGGCGCCATATTGGAAACTGGAAGCCGCACATGCACACAAGTAAATGCTCGCCCGGCCATATCACACACAGTCTGTAATAAGAAAATGCAAGCGCATCAAGAAAAGTAAAGCTTAGATACCACAATCGCAATGATAATACTAGCTACCAGGCCTATAGAATAACAAGTATTAAATATAATACAACAACCTAAATAAAAAGAAAAAATTAAAATATCCTAAAGAGGTTCCCGCCACAAAAAATACATAATTTATAATGAAAATGAAAAAAATAATAACAGCACCTAGAAAGTAAGTGAAGTGCACAATAAAGTGACAAAAAAAAATCAATACAATAAAAAAGGACTCAAATATAAAAGAACCCAATTAGATATCAAAGCGTGGACAAAAAATATAATTTTGTTAATAATAAGGTGACAGGAGTGATATGAGGGAGTAAATAAAATACAGTGAGAAAAGACACACCAAAGATGTGACATTGCAAATTAAATTAGGTGAATAAATGTAATTTTATATATATATATATGTGAAACATAATATTAGTGAGCACTATAATAATAACAGTGACCAAATTATGACAATTATATAAAGAATTTAAGCAATACAATCTACTATGAATCCCCCCAAAAAATATACACATACACAGGAATATAGCAATATAACCATATACAGGTCCTGTTCGGATTTATATATACAATCTAATGGTATGTATGTAAGAGCTCAAGATACCATTATTTTCTTGGTACTGAATATACCCATTGTACAAATGACGGGTGTTTGTTGCAAAAGACAAAGCTTTTTACTGTGTTTTATAAAGTAAACCAGAAAGACAGCTGCAAAATTGTAACCAAAAGGCAAGTTTAAAACAGATACTGTGCATAAAATCATAAAGCACAAGGACATATCTTAAGCACAATGCACATTGTGCTTATTTTAATACAATAAATGTGAGAGTCTAATAGTACATTCATGTATTTTCTTTGTTTATATAGGGTTTAGAAGACTATGAAATTCTGTGCTACAGAGAACCGATCGAAGCAAATACAATGTGAAGACTACATCGTTTATAGGAAATTTCAAGATATTTAATTTTTTTGTTAGAATATACAATATGAAAAAGATTTCTACATGGTTTTCTATATTGGTGGAGCTTTCCTTAATATGGCCTTTTATCATAAGTATGAATATTCATACTCGGAAAATTGGGCTACCAAATCTTGTAAGGGTAAAGCGAGGATGGTCATGGGAGCCATTGTATGTCACAGAGGAACAAGAAGTAAAGAAGTCAATGTATGTTGGCCAGGTGGGTTGCATAAAATAAGATGTACTTTTATCTATTTATCATGTCAACCATCCATTTTTTTATTTTTTGTACTGACAGAAATAATAAAAAAAAGTATGATTGGGGTCCATCCACACAGCAAAGCCATATCTAGAATCCTGAACTGCAGCAAAAAGAGCTATAACTTTATTTTACAGATCTGTAGGCAAGCCATTTGCTGTTGTTTTGCCTACTTCGATTTTTATTTTTATTTTTTTTAGGAAAGCATGCCCTATCAATTTAGTAGCATATTAATATAGTTTCCAAAGATGAAAATATACATATTGTATGTGTATCTAGTTCAGTGATATCTTGATCCAGAGAAAGACAAAACCCTCTTTGAAACAACAGCTGTAAATACTTGGATCAACAGTTCATCTCCAGAAATCTAGGAACCATAACTTCTAATAGTGTCACACTATGGAAAGACACTTTGCCCTCTTTTAAAAAATGTTATTGAATTTGTCATGACAATGACCTCAGGCATAGAGTTTCATCGTTTTAATGTCCTTACAGTAAATATTTTTTTTCTTTGATGTAGAAAATATCTTTCCTCTGCAATTAGAAAAAGCCTTCATACTGTAGAAAATTGAATCAAGGAAGATTTTTCTGCATTGACCTTTGAGATATTTATCCATGTGTCTTAGTCCCCCTCTCAGCCCAATTTTTCCTTACCGTGTGTATAACCTTACATTCAACTGTATTTAACTTCATTTGTCACTTTCCTGTCCAAGCATTCAACCTATTTAGATGCACTGTTTATTAAGTATGTGTTAATCACTTTACTCTGTTAAAGGGGATTTGCCGAGAGACAAAGATTCTTACCTTTCAGTTTAGCCCAGGCAGAATGTCAACAAATCACGCTGAGTCATGAAGCTGCAGTGGAGAGAAGGAGAGGGGAGGGGGGAGTGAGGAATCCAAGGGGCGTTAAATTAAAAAATAAAAGTAAAAAACAATAAAAACAAAACCAACATGGATCAATCAGCAAGCACAAGCTCATAACTTCATTCAGGAGAAACCTTATCTGCTAAGAGCTAAGCTAATGTAAACAAATCACGGAGAAGAGACAGAGATACACAAACACCAAGCCAGAGCACAAGGGCCCGCATAAGGGGATCCTGTGACCCTGTTCACCCTTTAAATTTAATCAGATACTTGTGAATTCTTATGCAAAAACACCCATTACACGCATTGAAAGCTTCTTCTCAGATAAAGCAGGATCTAAAAAAATACAAACTGTTATTTTGAACCAAAAAAAAATATCTACCGGTGCTTAAAAGACATTCTTTTGCTGTATTAGAAAATTGTGACTCCCCACAAACCCTTTTTTTTTTTTTTTTTTTTTTCCCCCCCCCCCCCCCCCCCCTCCTTTCTGACTGGAAAGCTATGTGTAACAAGGGGATTGAGAAATGCTGTACTTCAAGTTTTCACTTTTTTTAAAAATATTTTAGAAGTGATTAAATACCATTTTGGAGGGTTTCCCCTTTAACATTACATGTGGCAAACCCTTTATTTATTCTGCCAAAATATATTTTATGTGCATTCTCTACAGGGCATATATATTAAGAGAATAAAAAATTAAAGAAGAAAAAGAACCTGGTCTAATGTTGCCTTAAAATTTTTTTTTATTTTCATCTATTTTTACTTATTTTTATTTTATTTAATATAATAAGTTATATCCAGGATTTTAAATCTTATTGTTAATTTTATTGCTGAAGATTTGTTCACATCTTTAGGAAATAGATTTTCCAACATTCTTTCTTATTTTTCCCCAATTATCTTTAGGTTGTGCCATTTTACTTATCCTTATCCACAGTGGATTTGCACTTAGACTTACCATTTTCCAAAAACATAAGTATTAATTATGGTGGAGATCCCCTCAAAGAGCAATTTAGATCTGTGAAAGCGGGTGACTTGAATAAAATGATCTTACCAAAAAAATTGTATTAGATTTTTAAGCAAAAAAAAACCACATGGCTTCAAGTAGGACTTGGATCCTGTATTATAATATGAGATCTGAATCTTGTCTATTCGGAAAGAGATGCTCTTGTATCCCTGTTATCCTATTTATGTGCTCTATTAGATTACACAGGGTATCCCTACTCCTTGAGTCTCTAGGTGCCCTTAGTAACATATGTGGCCACAATGTAATTTAAAATTCAATTTAAAATTAAATCTTTATTTAAAAATATTAATTTTATTATTCAACTTGTGTTTCAAGTAAACATTTTTTTTGATGTCATGGCCCCATGAACCCAATCAATTTTCATCAATATTAAATTGATTTACCTTATAACATCTTAATGAGACTTTTATTGCCTTCTTTGATTATATTTTAATATGTTTACAATGTACTGTACGCTAGTTTGCCCTATAATTGTTCTGCCCTGCTTACAAGCCTGAAATTAACCAGGTTTAAGTTCTAACTAAGTGGAACATTTAATTGGACCCACAGGGTACTGCCAACAATTCATTAGCTGTTTTGTTAAGGTCTGTGCTAAAGAGCCAGTGCCTTTGTTCTACTCAATTAAAATAGATGCCAGTGGATCTTTTCTTTGCATGTACATGCTAAGACTTACGTTAACATCTTGCTTTTAGTTTTCTGTTGTACATTTTATAAAGTTGTAAAGCCTTTAATTAGCATATTATTTTTCAATTATTAATTACCTAAACTATTCCATACTATTTTTCTTACAGGTTATTTTTTCTTTTCACTTAAAATATATTTGAATGTAAATTAATGACTAATTTGTTGCCCCACAATAAAATATAATTTTCACTTTACTAATTATTAAGTGAAAATAAACAATGTTTGCCATTTATGTGCTGTTAAGAAATAATCCTGATAAAATATATATTTACTTACATGATCTGGTGCCACCTGCTGTTCAATATGTATTGCAATTTGCTTGTTCACTGAGTGTGCCAAGTGTTGGTAGACATGATCTCTCAGTCACTATTCCCACAACCAGTAATCTGTGCAGTAATCCTCTGTTCACTGTAGAGGGAGTTCATACTGGGATTTCACAAAATGCATTCCTTCAACATTCTGTATCCCCACAATACCTACAGAAATTTTTCCACAAATGCAATTTAGGACTCCAATTTATCATGATACAAATTCAATACAATAGCATGACATTGAAACTATTCACATACTAATCAATGGGTGGCTATGGGGCGCCCCATGTCTGGATCACCACAAAATAACTGTCTGTGTAATGTTCCATATGCATTATTAGATGTGATGAAAGTTAGTTTCTCTGCTAAGCACTGCATACAGACATTTTAACCCGATCCCTTACTGGGGATTCTACACTTTTCCTCCATACAGAGTTTAGGACATGGCCCCTAGTCAGAGGCAGGGCCGCCATCAGAAATTTCGGGGCCCCATACAGCTGAAGCATCGGGGCCCCCCTCTACCGACTCGGCTCTACTAACCCCCCCCCCGAACAAAGCCCCCCCCCCCCCAACTATTGTTTTTGGATTTAGTTCTTGTTGGATTTTACTGTATTGTGCAAGTCAGTATGTATACAAGGGCCAGCAACAATAACAGTATACACAAACCAAATAATGCCACCACATCATCACCACATATCTCCACCATAGAGAGACTAAATAATACCACTGTACTGTTACTAAATATAAGCCGTTACACCAAGACCAATAATACTTCCATACAGTGACCATATAGTGGTAGATACAAGTGTACACACAGTGCAGTTACATTTAGTGACTCACAGGTGACATCTTGTCTGAGTTGTTCACGTTTCCTTTTCTTCTCCATCCGGTCCAGACCACCATGGTGATTTCTCCCGGCGACCACTCGTCCCTGCAGAATTTACAACACAAACACCTGAGATTCCTCACTCTTCTATTATCCTCCCACCTATGTCTTTCCCATGTACAAACTCCCCATCCATAGTGCCCCAAAAGGTAATAATTACCCCCATAGTGCCCTGGTAGTTAGGTATATAACCCCCACCCCCAGAAGTAGTTAGTTATATAGGCCCCTTGCCGTAGGTAGGTAGTCGGGGACCTTGAGTGGGGCCCCACTCACCCGCCGTGTGTCCCCGCTCAAATCTCCCCTAGCCATGTGAAGACTCTCCTCAAGCCCCCCTCTGCCTATATAAAGCTATTGAGCGCAGCTGTGACATGGAGCGCGGGCCCTCTTTGAGCAGTGCAGGCCCCTGTTTTTAAGTGTGATGCTGGGCCCATGAGATGAGTAGGGATCCCCGCTCGAGATCCCCCTCCAGGCATGTGGGGCCCCTGGCAAAGCCCCCATCCAGCCATGTGGGGCCCCGCTCAATGCCACCCAGCCGTGTGGGGCCCCGCTCAATGCCACCCAGCCGTGTGGGGCCCCGCTCAATGCCACCCAGCCGTGTGGGGCCCCGCTCAAGTGGTGGCTTGGAGAGGGGCCACACACGGCGGGGTGCATTGAGCCTAGCCACACACATCGGGAAGGGGGCTTTGCCAGGGGCCCCCACATGATTTAGAGAGTTTAGGCTTTGCCAGGGGCCCCACATGATGGAGAGGGGGGCTCTGGCAGGGGCCTCACATGATGGAGAGAGGGGGGCTCTGGCAGGGGCCTCACATGATGGAGAGAGGGGGGCTCTGGCAGGGGCCTCACATGATGGAAAGAGGGGGGCTCTGGCAGGGGCCCCACATGATGGAGAGAGGGGGGCTCTGGCAGGGGCCTCACATGATGGAGGGGTTCTTTACCTGGGGCCCCACATGATGGAGGGGTTCTTTACCTGGGGCCCACATGATGGAGAGGTTCTTTGCCTGGGACCCCACATGATGAAGGGGTTCTTTGCTTGGGGCCCCACATGATGGAGAGGTTCCTTACCTGGGGCCCCACATGATGGAGGGGTTCTTTGCCTGGGGCCCCACGTGATGTAGAAAGGAGCTTTGAGTGGGGCCCCCACACATCTCAGGGGCCCGTGCTCCGCCTCCGTGTCACAGCTGCGCGCCGCTAAGTAAGTGTAGACAGTTCAGTGTAACTTACTTTCACTCTCCTGTGCACTGTGAACTGAGCAGCCGGGCCCCGCCTCCCTCTGTCTGTGGGCGGGATGAAGAATTAAATCACTGAAGCTCCGCCCATGTGGGCGGGGTCACACGGATGCGGCGCGGACAGAGGGAGGCGGGGCCCGGCTGCTCAGGTCACAGTGCACAGGAGAGTGAAAGTAAGTTACACTGAACTGTCTACACTTACTTAGCGGCGCGCAGCTGTGACACGGAGGCGGAGCACGGGCCCCTGAGATGTGTGGGGGCCCCACTCAAAGCCCCTATCTACATATCTGAATTAAAAATAGCTGACATGGTAGGGAGAACAGGACTATGGCCCGTTCTCCCTACCATTGCTGTGAAGCAAGGGGGCGGTATCTGCCGGCGGCCGCGGGCCCCCCCCTTGCTTCACAGATCGTCCGGGCCCCCATACGGGAGTACTGCCTGTACCCCCCTAATGGCGGGCCTGGTCAGAGGGGAAGAGGAAGTGTGCCCAGAGAGTGTAGTATTGTGGGTAGAAGAAGGAGATTGCCTCATGTAAAGAGCGTGTGTGCCTTCCTACAGTGCAAGCTGAAGAAACCAGAGCATCAGTCCCTTGGCCACAGTGACTTCCAGAGTCTGTGGCAAACTGAGAAACTACTTGGTGTTCACAAGTAGCAGAGTGAATTGTCCAAGAACTCAGCAGCTTCACAGAGTCAATGGTGACAGAAGCCAGGATTCCTATAGGACCCGCACTGCCTGTTCTTGGAAGGGATCACCGATCCAGCATTTTTCTCTTGGAAATCACAGAATCCAAGAGTCCTGTTATCAGATGTGTGACTAGCAGCAGGTGAGCTACACCACACGACAGCAGAGAAATTGAACTCTCATTGCACATGTTAGGCAGAAATCCTATTTCCTGGACTGTGTAACACCTCCTGGCAATGTCTGCGGAGCTTCAGCAAATTGCAAGTGTTGGTAACCCTGCCTGGATGTGTTTGTTTTCTGCCACATCATCCTGCACTATTCCTGGGAGCGCCCCTAGTTGGGGAGGGGGTTTAATCACCAGGGCCTAATT
>JAODAL010073325.1:0-14776 GCA_025379985.1 Phyllomedusa bahiana | reverse complement strand
TTTACAGAGGACTGTAGTGTACTAGAATTACAGTGGATTGTAGTGTCACATACGAAGGGGGACTGTAGTACATTAGATACAGTGGACTGTAGTGTCACATAGCATACAGTGGACTGTAGTGTCACATAGCATACATAGGACTGTAGTGTCACATAGTATACAGTGGACTGTAGTGTCACATAGTATACAGAGGACTGTAGTGTCACAAAGCATACAGTGGACTGTAGGGTCACATAGGATACAGTGGATTGTAGTGTCACATAGCATACAGTTATGACTCCCAAGTATCTCTATTTCGGAGGAACAGTCCCTATTTCTAACCCTTGTCACTCTTAGCTCTATAAATGTCCCTCTTTTTCATTTGGGAAATAGATTTGTGTCAATAACCTGACTATTGTGCTTTGGAAAGTATCTGATTGCTTCCTAGCTGTATGTTACATAACAACTTACGCAAAGAGATCCTGTCACATAGGTTATGCCCCCCTTGCTGAGGACAGTGCAAGCTTGTGTCAGACCAGCTGTTTCCAGCACTGTGTCCCTTATTCTGTAAGATGCTGGAGTTTTAGAGTATTTAATGCTCAAATCTGCAGTTTTCAGCCAGAAAAGAGTCATTCAAAGAGTCAGTTTTTTTCAAACCTCACCCATCTGAGGCTAGTCCCGCCCACCTCAACTGATCAGCCTATTACTTTGAATAGGTAGAAACATGTGAATAACTGTCATAGGGCGGGGCCAGCCTTTGGTGGGCGGGGCTTACACCTACTCATGAATAAGGTTTGAGGGGTAAATGCTCTAAAACTCCAGCATCTTACAGAATAAGGGACACAGCGCTGGAAACAGCAGGTCTGACACTAGCTTGTGCTGTCCTCAGCAAGGGGGGGAATTATCTAAGTATCAGGTTCCCTTTAATATTTCATCATTATATACTAAAGAGTTGGCACATATGTGTATGGGCGTGGTTAGAGGTGTGTTGGTGTGATGTCACATGTTTGGGTGTGGTTGGAAGTGTGGTCTGAGTTGTCCCTCTTTGCAATCTCTAAAAGTTGGGAGGTATGCTCATGCTACTGCTGTTGCTTCTGCCGTGACGTCCAAACTCTATCATTGTGCCCCTGTCTGGCCTCATGCTGCTGCTGTGGCTGCTGCCTTGACCTACACACTGTGTCATTGTGCCACTGTCTGACCTCATGCTGCTGCTGTGGCTGCTGCCGTGACCTACACACTGTTTTATTGTGCCACTTTGTGTCCTACTCCTGTTTTTGCCACCTCCAGAATGTCATTGTGCCACTCTCTGACCTCATGCTGCTGCTGCCATAACCTCCACACTGTGTCAGTGTGTCACTGTCTGACCTCATGGTGCTCCTGTGGCTGCTGCGGGGCCCTACAGACTGTGGCCTTGTGCCACTCTGTGGCCTACTCCTGTTTTTGCCACCTCCAGAATGTCATTGTGCCTCTGTCCGACCTCATGCTGCTGCTGTGGCTTCTGTCATGCCCTCCACACTCTGTCATTGTGCCACTCTGTGGCCTACTCCTGTTTTTGGCACCTCCAGAATGTCATTGTGCCACTGTCTGACCTCATGCTGCTGTGGCTGCCGACGTCACCTCCACACTCGGTCCCTGATGTTGCCACCTGAGCCCTCAGCTTGTTTTTTTCCAGCTGGCGTGGCATGACTTTATCAGGCTGCATTCCCGCTTCAGTTTTTTGGTCAGTTTTGCCCTCTTAAGTGCCCAGGGAATTTTATAGCGAAGCGATTCTAAGAGTGGCGGCAGTCATATGCGTGTCATACTAAAACACAACATTGTATGAAGACCAAACCAAGCTCCCCTGCATATTTAAGCATGGCACATTTTACAGCACCCTACAGGCTCTGTGCAGCCTGGAAATAGCTGTTTTTTTAACGCGATTTGTCCCGAAGTAATTCGGACCGGAACAAATTTTGTCAGAAAATTCGGCGTAGTCAGCGAGCCGAATTTTTGAGAAATTCGCCCATCTCTAATTATAATGTATTAGCATATATAAATATGCTAATACATTACTAAGTATAAATAAGTAACAGTTCTCCCTTCATGAGATTTAAAACAATAAAAGTAAAAAACATAAAACATAAAAAGTGTAAAAAAGAATAAAAAATAAATAAAATAAAAATAAATATTTAATAAAAAATAATTGTGCATACATTACACACACAAAAAAAGCAACACATATTAGGTATCCACATGACTGTAATAACCTGTAGAATTAATCTAACAAGTCATTAAAGGGGATTTGCCAAGACGCCAGTTACTTACCTCTTATCAGCACGGGAGCAGGATATATACAAATCACGCTGAGTCATGAAGCTGCAGGGGAGAGAGGGAGGGGGTGAGTGAGGAGTGAGAAATCCAAGGGATTGTCTCAAAACTTAAGTGAAATAATAAACAGAACAACAGTGGATTCTCAATACAGCAAGACACAGCCTCAGACTGCACTGTCTACCCGGTGCCTTAAAAGCTCATTCATTTTGCCTGTCATCAGATAAGAAGTGTTTCACGCAAGAGCGGCCTGTCAGCTCCTGGGTCGTGTCTAGGGGAAGCTTTGAGGTAACTAAGGGGGATTGAGACATGCTGTAGCTCTCAGAGTTTTCACTTTTTGTAATCACATATATTTAGAAAAGTGATTAAATACCCATTTTGGAGGTTCCCACGTCAACATTACATGGTGGCAAAACCCCTTTAAGTGTGAAATGTGAATGGTATAAAAAAATTTAAAAAACAAAAACTAATTTTTTTTTTTTAAAAAAATGTAAAAAAAATTCTGCAATTATTTATAAGTGAACTTAAACTATTCTCCCATAAAGTACAACTTGTCCCGAATAAAACGAGGCCTCATCCAACTGCATCATTGAAAAAATAAAAAATTTACAACTGCTGAAACACAAGTAGGAAAAAAATAAAAAAAAATGTTCTGGTAATTAACTACTTTTCAGGCGTTCGGCTTATGGGTTTAACAAAGTTTGTTAATAAATAATATATGATGATCAGTTCAGAAATACTGCCATTCTTCGCCCAGAAGCCAATAATCATCCCATTTTGCCACTATAATACATTTCCCCTTATAGATATATAGATATATGCATATAAGTATATAAAATATAGTATTGTGATTTGAATAAGCAATACAATAAAGATAGCATGTTATTAAAGCCTCAAGGTGAACAATATTAACAAGTCTTTGATTTGTTTTTTATTCCTTCCGGAACAAATGATAAAAATGTCATGAGACCTGAAATGCTGTGACTGAAAAAAGAAAATATTTTTTTCAGGTTTTTTTTTTATTGTGCAAAAGTATTAAAACATAAAAAACATAAACATACTCGGTATTGACAGAATTGTACTGACACATACAATGAGAAAATAAGTTATTGTCACACAGTTAACGGCAGGGCTGTGGT
Organism: Phyllomedusa bahiana; assembly: GCA_025379985.1. Lineage (NCBI taxonomy): Eukaryota > Metazoa > Chordata > Amphibia > Anura > Hylidae > Phyllomedusa > Phyllomedusa bahiana. The sequence goes on along the minus strand of JAODAL010073325.1, from coordinate 11,351 downwards.
GTCGGAGTTGTGGAGTCGGAGTCGGTGCCTATTTTGCAGGAGTCAGAGTCTTCATAAAATGGACCGACTCTGACTCCCAAAATATATAATAAGTTGGTCCAGTGAGAAATAAAAAATATTAATTCAATAAAATCATGTTTATTTCTTTATTTTCGTTACACCAATACTATTGATCCTTGGCTAATGAAAACAAAGAAATAAACATGATTTTATTGAATTACATTTTTTTTTTCTTTACCCTCATATTATTTTCATTTTATATTACACATCGGGACAACTTCTGTTTAGTCTTATCATTTGATTTCGGCCATGTCAGTTTTTATTTCAGATTGCATTAGAAAAAAACCATAGGAGCGTCGCTTCCCCTCCCCCCAATTTGGTCCAAATAACCGCACCTCTTTTAACTTAGCCAATCACAGAGCTCGCTCTGAATTTCTTTTGCCCATAGAACTCTATGAGAAAGTAGCTCGCGCTTTTGATTGGCTAAGCTGGACGAAACCCCTGCCCCTTTTAACCAATCAGCTCTTTTCTGCCTTTTTACTGTATTTTGAACTGTCCCGCCTTTGAATATGATTGGTCAATATTTCTCCATAGGTTAGAATGGGCCACTGTCACTCCTATTCTGATTGACTGGTTTGTGCCGACCAATCAGAAGAGCTTAAACAATTTGAATTACTGTATTTCCCGACAATTCTCTCTATTGTAATTCCTTATGTAGCGCTGGTCTCGGCGACAAATGCGTTGTTAGGGATTTAACTGATTTAATTTTAGAGAAGGTTTCATAGCTTTATCTGATAATGTTTTACACTTAATAAAAATTTTTTTTATTCATACTCCATGCCGCACGGCGCTGAGAGCCGAGATTGCATTGCGCCGATCTCTCCATAGACACAATGGGAGAAGTAAACTCACGCTCTGATTGGCTGGGATAGCCGAGCCACCGCTAGCTCAGCCAATCAGCTCTTTTCTGCATTTTTTACTGTATTTTGAACTGTCTCGCCTTTGATTTTTTATTGGTCAAAACTTCTCCATAGGATATAATGGGTCTTTGTCGTCCTATTTGATTGGCTGTCTCTGCGACCAATCAAAGAACTTAAACAATTTGAATTTACTGTTTTTCCCCGCAATTTCTCTATTGCAATTCCTTTGTGGGCCCCGGTCTCGGGCGACAAACCGTTGTTGGGATTTAATTGATTTATGTTTAAGATGGTTTGACCCTTTTTCAAGAATTTTTTTATAACTAATAAAAGGATTTTTTATTCATACGCATCCGCCCCTTTTGGGTGGACGGAGTTTGCATTGCGCCGATCTCTCCTAACAAAAATGGGAAAAGAGCTCCCCTGGTTGGCCTAGATAGCCAACCCCCCGTTAGTCAGCAATCAGCTTTTTAAGCATTTTTACTGTATTTTGAACTGTCCGCCTTTGATTTGATTGGTTCAAACTTCTCCATAGGGGTTTTTTTGGTTCACGTCGCTCCTTTCTGATTGGCCATTTCTGCCACCCAATGAGAATAGCTTTCGAATTTGAATTACTGTATTTCCCGGCAATTTAAAAATCCTAATTTTCCGATATTTTGGGGGTTTTAGATTTTTGGAAAGTGATTTTTTTTTTGTAGTTTTTATTTTTGAGGTTGAGCTCTTTTTTGGGGAAGGTTTCCCCCCTTTTAAAAAGGGATTTTTTTTGGAAAACATCTCCATTTCGCACGGAGCTGGCGCCTAGATTTTGTCGCGTCTTCTTCTATGCTTTCCCCTTTATTTCCGTCTTGCTTCACTTCGCCTCCCCCGGGGCATTTTGCCCAAAAAAAACTGGCTGACTGTCGGAGCTGCGAGCCTGCAATGCGGCGCCTTTGCCGACTCGCGATGTACATGCCCCGGAGTTTTGAGCCGCCGCCCCCCCCGGAACGGCCCAACCCCACCCACACTGCCCCATTGCCCGCCCCTTATGCGGGGGCCAGTGAAAGTGGCGAGTTGCCCTAACACCGCTCCTTTCGCCGACAGGGGGATTCGGGGGAGGGGCCCCCGGTTACTCCTAAAAAAAAGGCGAAAAAACCCCATCTAAAAATGTGCCCAAAATGTTAATTTTTTAAATTTTTTTGTATTTGGGAAACCAACTTTTGGTTTTCACTCGGCCCGAATCCTTTTGGGGTCTGGGGTCAATTAAAAACATATCTTGACCAAAATCTGATCCCAAGGTCTCTTCCTACACATTCCCAATGTTGGTGCAGACGGGATTTGGGTACAAATGCAGTTTTTTTCCTCTTTCTCTACCCACAAGTGTTCAAAAGATAAAAAACATTGTTACCCTTTTGCTTGTCAGTGTCTGTTCAAACCTAAATAGCTTGATTATTGTATCATAAGGTGATAAACAGCCTGATGTTACTATCTTACTACAGTAAAGTTATCACTTAAACATGCGTCATGTATGACGGAGTCAGGAGTCGGGGTCGGGAGTCGGAGACCTGGTTAATGGCAATACATTTGGCACAAAATTTAACCACTTAAGCATCAGCACCAGGCACCATTTTATACTAAACCTGTTAGATTTATTCTACAGGTTATTATGGTTGTGTGAATACCTAATATGTGTAAGTTTTCTGTTTTTTATGTCATGTAAACACAATAATTATTTGTATTAAACATTTATTCTTATTTTATTTATTTTTTGTGTTTTTTTACTTTTTTCTTTTTAATCGCAATAGGGAGAACTATTTAACACTTTTTTTTTTTACAGTTGGTAATGTATTAGCATACATGAATATGCTAATACATGGCCTTCTGTATAACACAGTGTGCCCTGACTGCAGGCTTGCTATACAGACAGCCCTGGGGCTACTTTAGGTCCTCAGAGCTAGCTGTGCAGACATCCCCCCCCCCCCTGGCTCCATAGAGGCAGTGGGAGTCCTGATCATCCAATGGAGCGGAGGAATGCCCTTTGATTTTGCTGCGGTCACGGACTGTTTCAGTCAAAGGGTTAAAGGGGTTGTCTCGCTACAATGATTGGGTTTTAATTGAAATATCTTTAAAAAACAAGCAGCTTTGCAATATATGTTCATTACAAGTGTCCTACTGATTTTTAGTTATCCTGGTAGTAGGAGTGCATCAGCTCCTCAAATCACTATAGCCACCGACCTATTGATTTTTCTCTCACTGGCTGCCCGTGCTGGTGATGTCATCAGCTTCTCAATGCAGGTAGGAGCACAGAGCCCCTCCTGCACAGTATGAGACCACTTGTGATGCTTCTGTAGGGGAGGAAGGGGAAGGGCTCTACTCCTGGCTTCTGTGTCTGTGTAGCTGTGCTGCCTGGATTAACCCTGTGTGTGCCTGCTCCCTCCTGCTCTCTACAGAGATTGTGGAGAGCAGAGGTGAGGCAGATCTGTGGTCAGTAGGATGTGACAGCAGTGAAGTGTGTTACCATAATCATGATGTGTCTGTGGAGCCTTGACTATACTAATAGAACAGATCAGGGGGGGGCATGTGAACGGTTCATATCCCTCCCTGCTCTGCTGTATTAGTGATGCATCGTGATTATAACACACTTCACAGCTGCCCTGTGTCTGTTCTGATGGGAGGACAGCACAGAACAGGTTTTTTTTTGTTGTTGCTTGAGACGTCCGTGGACATTTGTATGCTAAGCAGGGGGTATATGAACACTTAAATCCCCCCCCCCCTGCTCTGCTATTAGCATACACAGCTTCACAGATCTCTGGCTCCACACTCATAGATCAGCCCTCTCCCTGCTGTCTCCTGACTCTGTGTAGAGGAGCAGCAAGCGCTCGGCCACAGCAGCCGCACCGTGCAGCTGTGAGCAGTTGGCAGCAGACCTAGGCAGGCACACACAGGGTTAACTCTGGCAGCAAACCCCCTCGCCCTCACCCTGCTGTATAGAAGTTACTGCAGTGGAGGAGGAGAGGTGTCTGTGTGCTGAGGGGATGGGGGAAGGGGGAGGAGAAGAGGCAGACTAGAAGCATGCCCCTGAATTAAAAAATCCTATGGTGCCAGACACACTGAGGTAGGCTGAAAACCTATAGTAAGACAACCCCTTTAAGCACCAGGGATCGGAGGTTTCCTCCTCTGCTCTAGGAACATAACTACAGCTCTGTTCCTAGCACAGTTACGGTGCTGGGAGCCGCAAAACTCCTCTGTCTGCAGTGACATCTTTTGGAGTCGCTGCAGACAGAAGACCTACACCATCCGCTGTCAAAAGATGGTGGGCGGTCATAAAGGGGTTAAAACACTAAACACATTGGCGGAATTGCTGTGTTTTTTTTTTTCATTTTACACCAGAGAGTATTAATAAAATGTCATTGATAAGTTTTATGTACTCCAAGATGGTGCCACAGAAAAATATAACTCATCCCACAGAATACAGTCTTTATACAGCTATACTAATGGAAAAAAAAAATAGTTACACGTCTTAAAGTGCAAAAAAAACTTAGGGTGCGTTCACATGACAAAGACAAAATGGGAGTCAGATGTTCGTCTTTTATTGGCACGCAGGGGGACGGCTTTTGTCCGCGGTTTGCGGATTCAAGCCATCCCCTTTCACACCCACATGATCATCTTCTGCCCAAAACGGGCGGAAGAGTGAACATGTTTTTAGGAAAATCCATGCAGTGGGGAGTGCTGAACGGATTTTCTATTAAAATCAATGTAAAAGGTTGACAGTCGGTTTATAGACAGTTTTCAAATCCGAAAACCGTTTGTAAAACTGACTGAAAACCAGTGCTGTGGAGAGATGCCTTAAGTCTTTAACCCCTTAAGCCGAACGCTTAAAAAGTAGTTAATGACCAGAACATTTTTTTAGTTTTTACCTCCTTGCGTTTCAACATTCGTAACTTTTTTATTTTTTCAATGACACTGTTGTATGAGGCCACATTTTATTTGGGACAAGTTGTACTTTTTGGGGGAATAGTTTAAATTCACTTAGAAATTATTGCAGAATTTTTTTCAAAGTTTTTTGTTTTTGTTTAATTTTTTTGTACACTATTCACATTTCACACTTAATAACTTGTTAGATTAATTCTACAACTTATTACAGTCCTGTGGATACCTAAAATGTGTAGGTTTTTTTTGTGTGTGTAATGTATGCACAATTATTTTTTATTAAATATTTGTTTTTATTTTATTTACTTCTACACTTTTTTTACGTTTTTTTTTTTTTTTAAACCCCATAAAGGGATAACTGTTACATTTTTTTTTTAATTTATAATGTTTAGCATATTCAAAATTGCTATTTACATTATAATTTGTGTCATTTTGACACGGGCAGCGTCAGGCACACCAGTCTCCTTTTTTCGTTGACTTTACACAGACCCCTGGAGCACTCTTCGTCCTAAATGTGGTGTGCAGCCTTTCCCCCAGGCTCGGGGGTCACCAAGCCCGATCTGCAACAGAGCAGGGAAAGCCTTTTGTTTATGCCGGCACGAATCCAATCAAAGGGTTAAGCAGGGGGAGCGGGGGTTTTCCCCCCATTGAGGGGCTGAGCTTGGAACAGGGCTGTGAAGTACACAGACGTCAAAAGTTGGCGGGTGGTCGTTAATGGGTTAAAGGGGTTGCCCAGATCAATATTTGAAAATAAATTGTTGCTACATGCACCAAAAAATTCAACTACCCCCCAATTATCTCAACCCCTTTTTGCTTCTTCTGCATTTGACCCTGCCCTTTGTTTGGGCTGCGGGGTGAATGTCAACCCTGACTTTTGTTGGGCATTCAATTTTGAACATGAGATCAAAAAAAGTCATGTAAACACTGCCCCCAAAGCGTGAATGCTACATGCACGTCATGACCCTGTCGCCCCCTTCTCTGCGGGACCAACCCACCCCCCACACCCCCCCAAAACAACCAAAAATGCTTGGATTTTTTGGCCACAGAAACCTTTTTTTAACACAACATTAATACCAAAAATCAAAAAAAATAAAAGTAAGTCCCCCCTTACCCTTCGCCTCTCAAAACCCCTTTTTAAACAACCTTCCTTTTTAACATTTGGGGGTGAGGTCCTTGGATTACCAAAACCCCCCAACCAAGCCTGGCCCATTTTCCACCACTCTCCAGTGCTTGCCCCACCGTCACACCCAGTCCAAGGCCCAAAAACCAACCTCGGGTGGCTCACCACTGTTCACCCGCTCCCCCAAAGGGCCCTGCCCTTCGGAGCCCAAACCCTTTGCCAACCAGTCAATTCCCAAATTTGGACCAAACCGAAACCGATCCCCCCCCAATTTTCCCCGACTCAAGGGCCCCCCCCCCCCCCACCACTGCGACACCTAACAAACCCCACAACCACCGCCTCAGGTACCGGTCATCTCAAACTCCAGCGATACTCCCCCTAAAACTGCCATACCAAGGGAGGGAGGGTGGGACTCTCACGCTGCCTCTGTGCTGAGTGCTGGCGCGCGGCGCGGGGCGGCGGTTATATACCCTGCCCCCTCCACGTCGCGCGCTGCGCGTCACCCCTCACCACGCTGGAGTCAGCGCCCGGGGCATGTGGGGGGCCCCCCCTCCAGGGTTTGGGCCCCCATTTCCCGGCCCCTTTTACTCCCGAAACGGAACAAACAAAAGACCAGCAAGAGGACTGGCAGCGAAAGCGCTGGAACAGAGATGTTAACAGAATATATCTAATATTTCTTTAACTTTAGAAACATTGAAGAGACTGAATTTGTTTGCTGATCAGGTTTCAAAAAACATCCCAAAAAAAAAAACCAAAAAAATTTATGGGGTTGCAGCAGCACCCCTATAAAAAGAGTTTCTGAAATGAAAACCTCGCACTCAGTGGATCTGGAGCTATAATAAAATTCAAGTTTTCTTAACAGAACTTAAATCTGCCTTAACAGCATAGCAGAAAATGCAAAACACATTTCACACATTTTTAATTAAACCTGCACGGAACACACATTAAACAAAGAACACTTAGTAATGTCTTACAAGACTATTCCATTCCTGTCTTTGTACCTAGAACTTCATGTTTTTGTACGGTATTATACAAATAAATCAAAAAGCATAGAAAATATAAATATATTTTTTTAGAAAATGTAACATACAAATACAATAACTTATCCATTTAAAGATGGGTCCTGGTATTAATTTTATTACATTTTCTATATGTAAAAAATTTTAAGAACGGAGATACTATGCCAAAATATTTTGCAATGGTGTCTAATGGGATTTCTACACAGCATCTGAGTGAATATAGCCTTTACATTACGAACACTCTAGCATGAGAACCCGTGTACTATCAATGGTCTCTATTCACTGTGTTTATTTACTTGATGGGGCAATGGGAATTATATAGACTTCATTACATGTGTTTTTACATTGATTATGTATTAGTGAACATGTGTAGGACTATTAACAGTTTTTTATGTTAAGTACTGGAACATTGAATATAGAAGCAGCACAGTCACTAGGTAGTGTACTTAGGTATTTTATAGTGGTATTCAATGTACCTTCTTTCTGAATTATCCAGTCTTTTAAGTGAAGCTAAACAATTTCATAATACCTGTCTATGGACCCTTGCTCATTTTTTGCAGGCTGGAGGGTAGAATTTTTTGGTACCATTTTGGGATTTATGCAGCTTTGATTGGTGGTCAGTTTTTAAAACCATGTACCAGGAGCAGCTTATCACACACGCCAGGAACATTCACTTGTCACTTCACTTTCTAACGCACTACACATTCCTCATCCGGGGAAAAAACATCCATTTTATACAGACGTGGGAACCTACTCATTGATCGGTACATTTTCTCACATACATAAATCCCTGTCCATTAATAGGCTTTCTATGCTTTCCCTTCATCCTTAGTCAATGGCAAAACTCACCAGAACCATGGGCATAACTATAGCCTTAGCAAGTGCTATGAAACCCAAAGGTTGAGGGAGCCCCCTGAGATTCAAAAACATTCTACCTTTTTGCAGGGAATGGTGCTATCTGGCAACTACTATATGGTTTAATTATGGCTACTTATGCTGCTGTTACAGTTTCTTTTCAAAAGGTGATAAGGGCCCATCTCATTTTGTTATGGGGCCCTATGAACCACACAGAACCGCAACTCTTTCCCTACCCTAAACATTAACCCTCTCAGTGCTCTAGACCACATACAATGCTTACATTCACCTCCGTATTGATCTAGAACATCAAAGATTCTTACATTTACCCCCTCACTATTCTGTTGTATACTTTCATGGGACCATTGGTTTCTATCAACAAGACATGGTCTTTTTTGAACTATGCTTGGGTTATTTTGCTGTGCTATATGCCCTGCTTGTCAGACACCAAAGTGTGGTCTACTTAAAGCATATACTGCTATAAAATTGACCAAACATAGACCAAAAAAGACTATCTCTGCTCTCTCTTGGCTCTTTTTTAACAAAATTTTTAAAATCCTTCACAAACACGGAATAATGCCCACGCTGCCATGAAGAGTCACACCCCAAACCACATCCCCAACCTTTCCCCTAAACCATACACATATTTTAACCATGTGAACCGGGCTCGTATTGTTTGGTAAAAAATGTGACAATCTAAGGAGTCTGCTGGTCAGTTATAAGCTACCAGAAAGCTGGGCAACAAGTGTTCGTTTCCTCTGCAGCACCACTAAAGGCAAGAGACAGCATAAAGTGATGCTTATGTAAATCAATGGACTTTCTGTGTATTGCAAGATTGTGGCAGTTACTACGTCATACATATAAAAAAGTAGGTTGCATCTGCAGATGAATTTAACATTTGAAGAGAACCTGTCACAGTAGAGTGTACAGTACGTGCCGCAATATGCCATGTGTTTTGGGAGTCGTGCTGATCAGTGCGTATTCCCAAAGGATGGGGATGATGCGTAATCCATAGCTCTCTATTCTGTAAGATGCAGTAGTTTCAGAGCATTTAATGCTCAAATCTGCAATTTTCAGCCAGAAAAGAGTCATGAAAACAGTCCGTTTAAGTCATGCCCCACCCACCTGAGGCTAGCCCCGCCCAGGTAGAAACATGTGAATAACTGTCAGTGGGTGGGGCCAGCCTTCGGTGGGCGGGGCTAATACCTGCTCATGAATAAAATCTCAGCATTAAATACTCTAAAACTACAGCATCTTACAGAATAAGGGGCACAGTGCTGGAAACAGAAGGTCTGACACTAGCTTGTGCTGTCCTCAGCAAGGAGGCATAATCTATGTGACAGGTTCTCTTTAAGGCAATTCAGTTTTTGCAGGATACTAATGACACCAGAACTTAGATATGTGTAAATAAGGCCACTTGGAGCATAATCAAAAAGGACTGTTGCTGAAACAAGGTAATTGTGATTCCTTTTGTTTTTGTTAATCCCTTGAGAACTTGAGAACTGCAGTGCAACACAAGAAGGAGTCCTCATAGGATCTGTGCCATACTAATAGGCCTACTTACTATCCATCTGCCACCCCAGAAACAGCTACAACCCACCCAGAAATGCCTATACCCTGTCTAGGCGGCCTTTGGTCCTCCCGGGAGTGCCCATTTTGGCCATGGTTTATTTCATGGAATATATTCCAGGTGAGTTGGCAAGTATCCCAGTAGGGAACTGTAAGGCAATGTTCACACGGCTTATTGCCGACGTAATTGCGGGGACGGATTTCGCCCCGCAATTATGCCGGCTGCCGTGCAGCGGGGGCGGGGGGCCGGCAGCTCGCCGGCCCCATAGACATTCATTATTCACGGCGCGTACACGCCGTAAATAATTGACATGTCACTTTCTCCCCACTCGGTGGATTTGCCGAGCGGGGAGAGGAGACGTAATCCATAGTTCTCTATGAGAACTGTGGATTACTGTAATGCCTGGGACTGATTTCAGCCGTATTGGAGCGCAAATACGACGCTCAATACGGCTGAAATCAGTCCCAAAATAAGCCGTGTGAACGAGCCCTAAGGGTATTGGTAGGTGGGCATAGTTAATTAGCAGTTGGACAACAGTCAGGTTCCTTCTCTAACTGCCAGGATAAAAGATAAATCAACAGAGATTACATTAGTTTAATTCCTAATATGCCCTTCAGCCTCCTCATGTTTCTTAACCCTGTTTGTGAAATCCATCTGGATACTTTTAAAAATTTATCTAGACCCATAACATGGTGGGGCAGTGAAGGGACCACAGTTATTGATAGCGCAAATCTTCGACCGAATTGGACTACGTATTCCCTGTTTACCAAATGCATACACTTAGGGCCTCATGTATGAAAACTATCTAGATCTAAGACTTTCTTTGTTGTCCATTTTTTCCATAACATATTATGTGATGCATAAATCAAGTAATGAAATGATTTATAACATGAAAAATGGCACTACAAATTCAGCAAAGAAGCGTAACACATATTTACATGTTTTTAACCACTTACCAAAACATAACATATGAGTACGTCCTGATGTTGGTTATGAACTATCTAGCGGCCTTAATCAGTAAGTCTGCTATATAGGAAGCTGTTGTCATCTGCTAATTGCAGCTGATATGTCCCACTAACAATGACGAAGGGTGTAGAGAAGATCAACCCCCTTAGTAGTCAAGTGCCCTAAAGGGACTCAATGTTAAAGTAAAAAAAATGTTTTTAAAGTATAAAAAATTTCAACGTTACACACATACACATATAATTGTCTCATCTGTAAAAGTCTGCTCCATTAAAATATAATATTATTTATCACATACACTGAACACTGGAGAAGAAAAAAATTACTAATACCATAATTGCAATTTTTTTGGCCATTTCAAGTCCCCTAAAAATTGGAATAAAAAGTGATCTAAGTGTCACATCTATCCCAAAATGATACCAATAAAACTACTCTTTAGCCCACAAAAAATGCACCCTCACTCAGGTCCGTAGGTAAAAGAAAAAAAGTTATTGGTCAAAGAAAATGGTGCTGCAGTTTAAAATTAAAGGGGTTTTGCCACGATGTAATGTTGACGTGGGATCCTCCAAAATGGGTATTTAATACTTTTCTAAATATATGTGATTACAAAAATTGCAGCCTGAGAGAGCTACAGGCTGCCTTAACTGCCCTTAGTTTACTTAAAAGCTTCTATTAGATCCCGACCTGACAAGAGCTGCAGATAAGAAGAACACTTCTTATCTGAATGAAAAGGAGCTGAAGAAGCTTTCAAGGAAACCGGTAAAATATGTTGTCTTTGTATACAAAAATCCACTAGTTGTAGTGTGAGATAGTTCCTGCTTTATCTAAATGACAGAGAACTTTGAAGAAGCTTTCAAGCTGCTGTGGAAAAAAGGTGTTGTCTTTTCTATACAGAATCCACTAGTTTGTAGTTTTATTTTGAGTGGCATTTCAACGCCCCCTTTGGGGCTCTGGCTTGGGCTGTGTCTCTTTCTCTCTCTCTTAGTCACATTTGCTTTGTT
>JAODAL010073324.1:0-14776 GCA_025379985.1 Phyllomedusa bahiana | reverse complement strand
AACTGGAACATCTGTTGCCCTGCCCTTCCCAAATGTCACGGTGGAACAACATCAGCGACGTGACAGCAGTAGAGTGCCAAGTAGGCCTAGGGGCAGCAGCAGGCAAGGTGGCAGAAGCCTAATGGGTGACCTCGGGCAATCTTTGTTTACCACCTCACCAACGAATGCAATGCAGGGCACACTTTCCAACACACAGAGATCAGCTTAAGATCATGGTCCCACGACTATCTGCGTCTCAACACCATGTTTTTGCATGTGTTCCGGACCCAATAGACTTCTGGGTATCCAAAATGGACGAATGGCCCGAGCTGGCTCGTCACGCCATAGAGGTGTTGTCCTGCCCAGCAGCCAGCGTCATATCTGAGCAGACCTTCAGCACAGCTGAAGGTGTCATTACAGACAAATGCACCCGGGCTTTCCACAGATAATGTGGATCGTTTGACTTTCAACAAGATGAATCAGGCATGGATCTCTGATGATGTTGTGGCCCCAATTGCTGAGGTCCCGATTATTTTCGGTCTACTTCACATTCCCTTTTCAAACAGAAAAAGGTCCCTCTTAAAACTTTTTTTTAAATCATCTTTCGTACTGCAATTTTATCTTTTTCCTTTTATTCTCTTTTGCTGTGAGGGAACTGTAAAAGACAGCAAGTTCATGACAAACACCGTATTCCATTACTCATTTAATCTTGGAAGTTTCGCATTTACAAAGTTTTGAGGGGCATGTTTCTGTGAGATACAGCATAAATATGGTCCTTTGGAACAGAAATGTAACTTCTAAGTGGCATTTTCCCTCACAATTTTAATAGTGGCTGAGAAGTCATATTTATTTAATTTTTTGGGGGCATGTAGCTGTTGAGATACAGCAATTTTTCCATGGTCCCCTTTGGAACAAATGTGTTACTAAGTGACATTTCTCCTCACAATTTTTAACCCGTGGCTGAAGAAGGTCATATTTAAATTTTTGGGGTCATGTAGCTGTGAGAATACAGCAATAATCATGGTCCTTTGAACAGAAATGTGGTTTAAGTGGCATTTCTCCCTCAACAATTTTTAACAGTGGCTAGAAGTCATTTTTGAATTTTTTGGGTCATGCTGCTTTAAGCAGCAATACTACAGGGCCTATTAAAAAAAAATGTTGTTTCTAACAGACATTTTGTTCTTCACAATTGACCAAAGTAGCTCAAAGGTCAGCTTTGAATTTTGGGGCATTTTGCTTGGAAATGCAGCTATACACAGGTCCTATTCTAAAAAATGTTTTTCTAACAGACATTTGTTCTTCACAATTGTCCCAAAGTGGCCTTCAAGGGGCATGCTTTGAATTTTTTGGGGCATTTTGCTGTGACATGCAGCTATTACTACAGGTCCTATTCTAAAAAATGTTGTTTCTAACAGACATTTGTTCTTCACAATTGTCAAAAGTGGCTCAAGGGGGAGGGTGCTGTCAGAAACAGGAATAGGTAGTATATTATAACAGTAGCAAGCTTGATACAAAATCTTCATATTGCAAAGACATTTGTATGTCTATATTCCATAAAATTTCCAGGACAGACATTTAAAAACTTTAGACTGTTAAGAAAAAATGAGCAATTTATAACTTATGATTCAGCAGTCTCGGTATTGACTTCCATCGACGCTATTTAACACATTCGCTTCGGAGTAGCATTAGGAGATGTTAAGAACAATTAAACGAGCTGCACACCTCGAACAGCAACGTTTCGAAGGGCGCGCCTTCTTTTTCAAGCATGCGTAGTAGCGTGAGACTATGCTTCAGTTTAAATACCACAGTCGTATTAAAGAACAATAAAAACATAAACGACAACAAAACCCCGAAGAAAACATAATTACAAAAATGCTTTTTAATCTATATGTTTCTTTTAGAACCTTTAGGGGCTAAAGATTGCAATCCTACTATCCCAGTAAGCTTCTCGTTGTAGGAGTCGGGTCTAAACCCTTCTGTCTCCTTACTTTCAATACGCTCCAATACAAAACCAGCGAGATCACTTACTCCGTGGTTGACTGCATTAAGTTCGAGCTAGAGGAAGTTTCTCCAAATTTGTTTATATCATTTTTTTTTTACTTACTTTATTGTTTGAAGAATGAATAGCTGACTTAAAGTTCAATAAACGTATAACCTGATTGCTCTTTTAGTTTGTGCCAATATAAAACAAGACCGCACGGACACTTTATAAGGTAAACCACTTGAGTGGTAGTACATGGAAAAAGCCACATAACTTAACTTCTGCCCTAAAATGATGGTTGATAAAATGTCCATTGAATAACTGAGGAACAGTTATGGTACATCCCAGACAGTGAAAAGTACCCTTCTTTCTTTTCTAATATATATGTTTTTTTTATTTTTATTTTCTAATATCTGAAAATAACCCACTGTTCACATAACGACCTTCCCTCTTTTGAACACAAAAGTTAGGTTGCTCTCTAAACAGTGTACCATGCACAGATCACTAACTTAATACCTTCCAAAATTTAGTGAAGGTTTTTCTAAATCAAAAGTGCATGTTTGATCATAAGTGATAGATGACCATAAGTCTTATACCTTGTTTTAAACCATCAATTTGGATTTAAAAAATTCAAACTCTCCTCATTAAGATGACACTGCCCTGCTGTTTCAAATATCTCTTGTACATCACCATAATCCACGTTTCCAACATTTCACTAAGATCTTGTTATTTACTCTCCTGCCACAAAATCATTAGAGCAAAAACGTTTAGCTCGGTATTAATTCACCTTTTAATCTACCTTTAAATGTTTAGTGGGATTATATGGAATCTCAGTCGTGGTGCAACAAATTGATCTATCATTGCTTTGGAAAACAGTCCCATTTCCCAGTTTATAATCCTACTATAAGACTACTTGAACATCCAGATATTGAAATAGTATTTTTACCATCTGTTGCTGTGTAATATAATAAGTGGTGAAAACTAATAATTTATTCAACAAAATCCTCAAATTGGGTTAACTGTAACCACGCCAGATAAGGAATCACATCGTCCACATAAGCGCCTCAATGCAATGTGTTGATACAATATGTAAAAATGTGGGTTTTCTCACATTGGAGACAAACAAATTAGGCATACCCCCGTGACAAACAGGAGACTCCCATAGTAAGGTCCCCTGTAAGCTACTCATAATAAAGTTTGATCCCAAATCAAAAAAATTTTTAAGAGTCAACAACTAATACTGAGTAGATGTCATAAATAAAATTTATAAATTCATTAGAGTAAGAGAAATCAGAATATGAACTTAATACTTCCCTATACTACTAACCACTACCCTGCATTCAAACGGGATGAACACTATAGTGTAAGGGATTGTATGTCTAAAGTTGCAGAGCAAATACGTCAGCGTTGATTTCCAAAAATGGAGATTTCTTGCAGAAATTGGATTTGGTATCTAAGAACAGGAATGTGTCTCTTTTTAAAAATTGGCGGAGAAATTTGTCTATCCAAAACATTAGCCCAATGGCACCAATCCACTGTGAATCCACTTCACACGACACTCAGATTATTAACATCCATTGGTCTCCTGGGGGTCCAGGAGATAATGGGAAGTTGTGCACATTGGGGACGGGTAAAAGATAGCACTGAGGATGACACAATTCTGTGAGCAGCTGTATTTATACTTATATCTGAGATGATCCCGATTATTCAACTGCCTTCCACTAAATTTTATCTGTACTGATTTTTTTGATAAGCTGTAATTGAAGATCACTTTGTTTAGTTTCGCTTCAGACTACTGCTGTATTTAGAAGTTGGTTCTAAATATTTCTTGATACAATAATAATCTATTAATCTAAAATAACAGTAGCAACCCCCTG
Organism: Phyllomedusa bahiana; assembly: GCA_025379985.1. Classification (NCBI taxonomy): domain Eukaryota; kingdom Metazoa; phylum Chordata; class Amphibia; order Anura; family Hylidae; genus Phyllomedusa; species Phyllomedusa bahiana. Next base: position 10,939 of record JAODAL010073324.1, on the reverse strand, counting down.
CCATTATCAGCCTAACAAAAAAATCAACTAATTCTCAGACATCATCATTTTGAACTGCAGAATTACTTCAACTTTAATTTGGAGATGAATAGTATATATGAAATTTTTTATACTATTTCTTCTTCCCTCATTATGTCTCACTCTCAATAAGAACTTATTGTTGAAGACCTCTCAAAAGGCGGGCAAAGAAACCTCTAGGATCAAAGGTGCTCTATCTTACGTAAGTCTTTTATTGTGATTTAATTCGAATCCTAGTTGACTCATTATGATATTCTGATGAAAAAAAGGTTTCAAATACTAATATTTCTGCACAAGTTTATATATAATCCACTATAATTTACCTGAAATCCCTAAATATCAAAGACTTATGTTCTCTAGTGTTTACTGGAAACAAAATTTAAGTTCCTTTTTTTAGTTTAAGGTTTTTCATATGTCGGGATAATTTAATATCTTTAGATGAACGATAAAGTCAGGCCCCAAAGATCATCTATAAGGTCGTTTTACTTTCCTTCACTCTTTCCTTTTAGCAGTTTAATATTGATTTGTTGTGTTTTTATGGACCCCATTTTTGTGATCGTGACCTACCAGCTGCGCCAATCGATCGACCTTGAAGAACATCTGTTCTACTAAAAAATCTTGATTATTTTTGTTCTTAGGATTCTGATCTCAATTGCAAAACGACAGTTGAATTAGAATTAATCTGAGTACTATTTGATAGTTATCTGTAAACTGTTTTGTTTCTTAAAAGTCCTTGAACTCGTTGAACTTATTTCGCTCTGTCCTGCCCATGTAATATACTCTAATTGTTTTTAAAACCCCTTAAGCCGAACTCGCCTGAAAGTAGTTAATGTCCAGAACGATTTTTTTTGTTTTGGCCTCCTTGCGTATTAAACAGTTTGTAACTTTTTTAATTTTTCAATGACGCAGTTGTTATTATGCCTCGTTTTATTTCGAGACAAGATGTACTTTATTAAGGTAAAGAATTTTAAGTACAACTTATAAATAATGCAGTATTTTTTTTATTTATTTTTTTTACAATTTTTTTTTTTTTAATTTTTTTTTACACCATTTAACACTATTTCCCACTTAATAACTTGTTAGATTTCAATTTCTACAGGTTAAACGCGGTCGAGTAGGATACCAAATAATGTAAGGTTTTTTTGTGCGTCGTAATATTATGTACAATTTAATTTATATTAAATATTTATTTTTATTTTAATTAATTAATTTTTTTGTTATATTTTTTTTATTTACACTTTTTATGGTTTTTTGTACTGGATCGATTTTTTTTGACAGCAATTTTCGCCTATGAGGGAAACTGTTTTAACATTTTTTTTTAAAATTTTTTTTTTTTTTTTTAACACGTAGTAATGTAATTTAAGCATACTTTTTCATATATCTAAACCAAGCTAATCTGATAGTCATCTGAAACACAGGCAGTGATTATGACAACACAAAGTGGCGTCCTAATCACTGGCTTATCTATACACATACAGCTCTTGTGGCCTTCTCTAGGTCACCCAAGCTCACTGTATGCAGCTGTCCCCAGAGCTCTGTCTGGTCACACAAACACCGGCGCGTCTTCCGATCATACTACCCGACAGAGCAGGAAACCCTTTGATTGCGCTGCGTAACGCAGCTCGCTCAGCAAGCAATAGTGTTTAGAAAGTTCACTAACGGGTGGGGGGGGGATTGTCGCACGGCGATCAAGTTTTCCTACCCTCCGCTCCTCCATGCCTGCATGGTACGATGCTCTGGGTATCCGGGGCTGTGTAGCACAGCCCCGATCCCAGCGAAAATCTTGCGGCGCCGGAGGCGCGCAAACTTCCACGATGTCTCCTGCAGCGACGTCAAACGACCGCTGCAGAACGACGACCGCGCAAACATTACTCGGCCGCCGTCTAATAAAGACGTCGGCGTCCGTTAAGGCGATAAATAATCTTTGGTACTCGTCTCTTTCAAATTTTTTTAATTTAGTTATAAATGTAACATTTGAATCCTATGATTTTTGTGTTACATTAACTTTAACCTTTTCTTGTATGTTCTTGTAATAATGTTCAAGTAATTCTTCTGTTTTTTTTGTATTCTACGTCCATAAATCTTAAATTTCATCTTCCAGTTTTTTTCTACAAGTTTAGACAAATATAATATGTTGTTGAAACCTTCAGAAAACATATAGAGTTCATCCGAAATACTGGTTGCATAATCGCAAAAACCAATTTTCTTGTATAACTTAAAAGTACTTCTGGTAGCAGTATTTGTTTGCAAAACGGACAACTGTAGATCCGTCTGAATACGCGAAACCATGATATACAACCTACAGTTGTGAAGGTTGATGCAAGCAAACCAAATGTTGTAATAATTCCGATTCTTTTAAAAAAACCTTCAATTTCTTTTTTGAATAATCAAACTGTATCATTATGGTGGAAGTAGGTAGAGTCGGCGCTTACACCATTTTAAAGCCCAGTCGCTTTACAGTGCTCTGCTTTCAAATATTAATTAACCATTTTTTTCAGCTTCATACGTGAATTGAAAAAATGCAGACTCTGAAACCTTGTCAATAAATTCGAAATCTCCTCAAGACTGGACATGTTTTGGTCAAACTTTTAAATCATAATCTGAATGGGGAAGACAGTCACTTACAATATTAAAATGATTCTATAACCGTATAAACATTTTCCCATTAAATCTCCCAAGCTGCTATGTTGTGGCTGCCTTTTTCATCAGCTCTCACAATGCACAAATATTATAACAGTAGCAAGCTTGATACCAAATCTTCAGTATTGCAAAGACATTAATTCGATATATATCCATATAATTCCAGGACAAGACATTTAAAACTTTAGACTGTGGTAGAACAATTTGAGCAATGGTATACTTATGATTCCGCAGTCCTGACAAGAACTATCCATCGACATCTATTCACTCGGCTCGGAGATATGCAAGGAGATGTTAAGACAATTGAACGAGCTGCACACCGAACAAGCAACGGTTTGAAGGGCTGCACCTTCTTTATCAAGCATGCGTAGTGAGACTATGCTTTCTGTTTAAATACCACATCGTATTAAAAACAATAAAAACATAAACAACAACAAAACTCCCTGAAGATAAACATATTAGCAAAAAAGCTTTTAAGCTATATTGTTTTCATTGAGACCTTTAAGGGCTAAGATTGCATCAGACTACATCCAGTAAAGCTTCTCGTTGTAGGAGAGTGCGTCTTAAAACCCTTCTGTCCTCCTACATTCGATACGCTGCAATACACACCAGCGGAGATCAACTCTTACCTCCGAGGTTGAACTGCAAAAGAAAAATTGAAGTGGCGAGCTAGGGAAGATTTCATTCTCCACTTGTTATCATCTTTCTTTAACTACATTTTTTTAGAAAGGAAGAAAATACTGACTTATGTTCCATTTAATCGTATACGGTTGCACTTTTAGTTTTGTCCTATATATACAAGAAAGACCGCACGGACACTTTATAAGGTAAACCCCTTGGTTGTAAAACAAGTAAAAAAGCCACAAGAACTTAACTTCTGTACCTAAAATAAGGATGGTTGATAAAAGGCGTCCTTTGATATACCTGAGGAACAGTGGAACATCACAGACACGGAAAAAGTACCCGATCTTTTCTTAATTTAATTGTTTTTTATTATATATAATTTTCTAATATCTGAAAATACCAACTGTTCAACAGTACTCGTCCGTCCTCTTTTGAACCAAATGTAGTGTGGCTCTCGTACTAGTAACCAACATTTGTACCAGATGCTACTGATCTACTACTTAATTACCTTTCAATGATTTAAGATGGTATATTCCGCAAATCAAAAGCGATGCATGTAGATCATAAAATGTGAAGATAACATAATCTTATCCTGTTTAGAACTTCAATTAGGATTTAAAAAAATTTTTTCTCATTATCAAACCGCGTCCTCATAAAAGACACAGCCCTACTTTCTTTTCTATTCAAAAGCTCATTATTTCACCACCATAACTCAACAACTCCTCAATATACTCTGTCTAAATTTCTCTAAGATCTGTTTTTTTCACTCTCCCTGCCAACAAATCTTACAATTAGAGCAAAATACGATTAGCTCGTATAAATTTCTCCATTTACTAACCTTTAAAAATGTTGTGGGAATTATGGAAGCTCGAGTACGGTGCATAACAAATTGTTGCGATCCAAAATGCAATTGGCATACAGTTCCAGTTTCCTCTCCAGTTTTAGATCCTACTATAGACCCTTAAGAACTAACAAGATATTGAATAGTTATTTTTGTTTTCCATCTGTGCGTAAAATTAATAATGGGTGGAAAACTATAAATGTATTCCTAACCAAAATCCCTACAATTGGGTTACTGTACCACTAAGCTCCATATTAAGGAATACAACATATCATCAACCACATACGCCTCCAAATGGGCGATATGTGGTTGATAAAAATCAGATGTAAAAATGTTGGTTTCTCCAAATTGAAGGACAAACAAATTTGCATTAATATAATGCGTTCACCCCGTAGCAAAACAGGAGACCCCATAGAGGCTCCCAGTACAAAACATCAGAGGTAGGACAATTACTGTTAATGACACATATTGCAAATGATCTTGTTTATGCCAGATCTCTTAAACATAGCTATCAAACCCTTTAAAGAGGACTAAACCCCATTTAATACAATGAAAAAAAATGAGAAACAACTACATGGTGTGAATTCCATCCTAATTTAAAAAATGTGTATCCTAGTAATTAAACAACTAAAAAAACCTTGCATGTACAAAATAAGCTTAGTTAAAAAAAATCTTCCCCTGAATTGTTACAAGAGGGATGTACGTAGGAAAACTTGGAACCAAAGACATGTAGGTTATCATTCACGAATTACGCCAAAATAGGAACAAGGAAGATAATGAGCACGACAAGTCAGAACAAAGTAAAAGAAAAGACAAGTTCCTCCAGCACATTGAGTAAAATGCGAAAAAGAATGCCAAGGCCCAAAAGGGCCCTCTTGCGTGTGTAACAGGATAGCTTAACCACCAGTAATATCCAAGTAAGATCAATTAGGTCCGCACTTCTATATCTTAAAATATCATAACACAAAAGAAAAAATGAGGGGCAAGTAGCGCTAGCCTCTGCAGGTCATGAACAGTGTACTGAGTAAGGACTTGTATCTCACTAAACACTTCCGCTTCCGCACACTGCTTCAGTTGCAACGACAGTTTTTGTTGCTCCGTCATCAGGGCATTTTACCAGCGTGTAAAAAGAATGACTGACGCAAGCCTGTCTCCTCTAAAACCGCACCACTGTAAACTCCGGACACCTGGGTCAATATGCTGTGCACAGGACATTCTAGTCAATGTCCAGTTCAACTAAAAAAGGTGGTTGAAAGACACCTTTATTTTTCCGCACTTGATTCATAAGAAAAGTAAATATAAACGATTTGTAATCCTGGGGGGCGTCAACAGGTTTAATGGTCATACTGTGGCCGCAGACAGGGAACAGTATAGTCCATTTTCAAACTAAAATAGGTGGTTTGAAAGACTCCTGTTTTCTAGCACTTTTTAAACTGTTGGTTCATGACAATGTTTAAGGTCATTCCTGCTGCGTACAGGAACAGATATAGTTAAGTCCATCAACAAAATGGTGGATTGGCTAATAAGCACTACACCTTTTAGCGGCACCTTTTTAAATCTGGGGTTCGATTCAGTGTATCGGGCTCATGCTAGTTTTCCATGACATGGGATTATTCAATGTCCCATTCAAGTAACATGATGTTTCAAATCATACTTGCCTATCTGGCACTTTGATCTAATTATTTTGAGAGGTTAAAAAAGGCCAAATAGCCATAGTTTTAAGGGTGCATGCTGTGTTACAAGACAGGGAAATTGAATAGGTTCTGTGACCTTTTATTCGTGTGACTTTTATAACCTAAGTGTGTTGCCAAGATTAGCACTTATCCCTATACTGATCTGTTGTGGAAGTTAATTCAGCTTCATGTAAACTCAACTCCCCACGCCTTATGTTTCCTAGCGGTGTAAAATAATGAACGGGTGTTGTTGGCTCTTCTCTCCATAGACTTTAATTTAATCCGCTCATAATCGAATGCTCCTATCGAATAACCTTATCGATAGCGGGAGCCGACTAATCGAACTATCGATCGATCTCGATATAGCAAACGCTTCAAATATCGTGCTCAAACACTAGTTCCCCCTAATGGTTATGAAAGTATGAGTAGTGCCATCCTGGGTTCAGTAAATGGGTACCTCTTTAATTAAATGTAAATATTAATTAATTAATGATATAGGGAATGGTCAAGAAAATAGCATTTCCGGTTTCGTATTTTATTGCAGAATGGACACCAAGCTATGCAAGAAGTGCGATCAATAAGGTTCTCATAAATTACAAGCAGTAGCACCCCTGTACACAAACTGAGGAACACCACTGACTTGGGCAAATGAGGTTCAATTTATAAAATGTAAGGTTCTGCTTCTGGGTCCATCCAAAAAATTTTTGCATGGCACATAATGCCTAGGGAGAGAAAAAAAACTTGAAAGAATCGATTTATTCGAGAAATGAAACAAGTGCATCTTAGTAGATCATAGAGTCATACTATGAACATCATGCAGTGGTCAAATCAGGCCAAGTAAGAAAGATTTGGTGTATAAAAAAGGGCCTGTAGACTGCAAGGGGCAAGAAGAAATATCTAACTCCGTTGTCATAAAGCCCTTGGGCGTACCTCACTAAAAAATATCAGTTTAGAAGATCAAATTCTGGGGCCCCAGTTTATAGAAAAGAGGTGTAAGGTGGACTAGAAAGAGTGCCAAGACGAGCAACCGAAACTTATTCCAGGGGAATGGAGCATCTTAAGTTATGAGGAGAAGGTTAGTAGAACTGAACTTATATTAGTCCTTGAGAAAAGATGGCTTCGAAGGTTGACATATTAATTGTTATATAAAAAAATAAATGGTCCCTTAACAAAACAGTATGGGAACCATTATTTCAAGTAAAGCCCCAAGTATCCATTTAGCAAAAGGACAATGGGACATTCCCTTCGGCCTAGAGACAAAAAGGATTTCAAAATCATCCATGAGGAGAAATAGCATCTTCCACTGTAAGAGAACTGTAAATCTGTGGAATAGCCTGTCCGTGAGGATCTCGACACCAGCAGAACATTGGAAATACCAGAAAGGCTTAGATACCACTACCGAAACAAAGTATATTAATGCATTCGTATCCAGTAAAATTTCTGATCCGTGGTTGAAAGGCGGTTCGGGGTCATAGATGGTGGTCTCCACAGGAGCAGATTGGTCTCTTTGCCTTTATTGAGGGTTACAGGGTATTAACCGTGAGAGGCTGGGCTAAAAATCCTTGAATCCCTCCCTTCAAACCACATTTAAAACCCCAACCCAATGGTTGAACTTGATATGGTCACATATCTTTTTTTATCTTTACTACCGTACTACAATACTGTGTAACGTAAAGAAAGAAAAAAAAAAAAGTTTATTAGCTCACCTCTCCTCCCGTCCCCATCTCATTTCAGCAGTGATCGGTCACTTCAGTCTGAACACTTGGAACTGTGTTGTGTAATTAATGCACATGCCGCAAATCAGAAAGACCGCATGTGGAGGACATCCCTGTTCGGAGGTCACTCAACTAGTTTTGAAACGATTATTAATCATGAACAAGAATTGAAATCGGCCACAGTTTATATGTAAATCACTATTTTTGAGATCATGCATAAATTAGGATAAAATCTGTGCATCATCTATTAAGATCGCGCCAATTTCGCACTGGCCACATATCCCATTCCATTTTGGCGGCCAGCAAATCAGCTTACAGAAAAGAGCAGGGTGATATGTGTGTGTCGACGTCATGACTGGGATGTGTAAGTTGCGATGTCTGGGAAAAATCACATGACCTCGTTATACATAGAACAGCCTTCCTTTCAATGATCATAGTCACTCACGGCTCAGAACAGATGATACGTGCTCTCGCTCTGCCAGTGTCTCAAACAGCTCATCAAAATATTCTATTTTCTTCACAGAGAAAGCTCTAGCAATTTTAGACAGTAATGATTAAAATCTTGGACAATCAATTAGTAAGATCAAGAGATTGGAAGATTTTAAAGTAGTTAGATAGAGAATTTTTTTCAAAGGAGCATCCTACCAAGTCTGTAAACTCACGGAGGGGGATCGGGGGAGAGGCTGCTGTTGGGCAAACAATGACAAGATCTCTATAAATACAGGATAAAGTTCACCAAACTTAGAGAAAGTACTTGCACTGCAATATCTCCAAATTATTAACAGTTATCCAATTGAAAGAAAAATCCTGGATCTTGGGCAGCCTGAACATATATTTAGGATACACATAATTATCAAGTAACAACAAAAAAAAAAAAAAATAAAAGGTCTCTTTTGTTATTGTTCAACAAACATCTCCCACTTTTAATATCAGTATACATTTCAGATAGGTGTTTCTATTCTTCAATTTTGTTTGCCCATATCCACAGCTATGTTGATATAGCCACCTTGCAGTTAAAATAAATCCAGCAATTTTGAATTCCACAACACAGGTTGATAGGTGGCAAAAATACCATTTCTATTAACCGAAATAAACATTAACGAGATTACTTGTTTATTTCACTAATGCGCATAAACAGGCTTTGTTACATTGGAGGCACCTTCACTTTACAAATAGTGAATACAGCAATTTTGTAGTCACCACAGTGAATTTGAACGGATGCCAAAAATACCTTTTTATCTATCCGAAACACATTACAGATACTGTTTATTTTCACTTTTTGTGACTGCACTACCACGCTATGGTCATTGAAGGCACCTTGCACTTAAAAGAGAATAACAGCAATTTAGTATCCACCACAGGTGAAATTGACAGTGCCAAACAAAATACCTTTATTTATCACGTAAAAAGATTCCAAAAAAAAAAAAAAAATAAATAAAATAGAAAAACAAAAAAAAAAAAAAAAGAAACATTACAGATACGAGTTATTTGCCTTTTGCCCATCCAGATTTGTTAAAGGCCACCCCTTGCAGTAATTTGAAACCAGCCATTTCTGTAGTTTAACCACATTGGAATTGATATGTGGCCAAAAAAAATACCTTTTAATATCCGAATACCTACTACAGAAACGTGTTTTTATTTCACTTGGGCGCACACAACTTAGTTCAATTGAGTGCACCTTGCACTTAAATGTGAATACAGCAATTTTGTTATTTCACCACAGGTGAATTGAAAGGTGCTAAAAAATACCTTTTATTATCCGAATACATATACAGAAACGTGTTTTTTCACTTTTGCGCACTACAGCTTTGTTCATTGAGGCAACCTTGCACTTAAATGTAATACAGCAATTTTGTGAAGTCACCACAGGAGAATTGAAACGAGCCAAAAATACCTTTTAATTATCCAATACATTACAGAATACGTGTTTTTTGCACTTGCCCAGTCCAGATTTGTTGATAGAGCCAACCTTGCAGTTTAAAATTGCAACCATCGATTGTTGTAGATACCAAGCATGTGAATTGTGAAAGTGCCAAAAAAAGACCTTTTATTATCCGAAAACAATACAGTATACGTGTTTTTTGTTCACTTTGTAGCTCACCAAAGCTTTTTGGTTCATTTCGGCCCCTTGCACTTAAATGTGAATACAAGCAATTTTTTAAATCCACCACAGGTAATGAATAGGTGCCAAAAATATCTTTTATTATCCGAATACATTACAGATACGTGTTTTTTTGAACTTTTGCCCCATATCCAGCTTTGTTGATATAGCCACCTGCAGTTAAATTAGAATCCACAATGTTTTAGTCACACAGGTTTGATAGTTGCAAAAATACCTTTTATTATCCAATAACATTACAATACGCAACCGTGTATTTTCACCTTTTGCGCACTAAATGAGAATACAGCTTTGTTCATTGTAGAGCACACATGCACTTAAATGTGAATACATCAATTTTGTAGACCACCACGAGGTGAATTGAAAACGATGCCGAAATTTGATAATGTTACCTTTAATTTAATCCGAATCACAAATTACAGATAATGTGATTTTTTTCACTTAGCTCACAACGCTTTGTTCATTTTGAGGCATGGCCTTTCACTTAAATTTGAATACAGCAATATTGTAAGTCACCACGAGGTGAAATAAAGTATTTGCCACAAAAATATCTTTTATTATCCGAATACATTACAAGATAATTGTTTTTGTGAACTTTTTCCCTCAGTCCAGATTTTGGTTATTGATAAAAGCCACCTTGCACGTTAAATTTCTGAAAAACCAGATGTTCCCCAGCGATTGTGTAGTCACCACATGTGAATTGATAGGTGCCAAAAAATACTTTTATATCCGAATACATTACAGATACGTTTTTATTTTCACTTTGTCGCACTACATCTTTGTCATTGAGGCACCCTGCACTTATAATGTGAATACATCAATTTTTTAGTTCCCCACCAGGTGAATTGATAGACCAAAAATACCTTTAATTATCCGAATACCATTTTCAATACGTGTTTTTTCACTTTGTCGCACAACACTTAGTTCATTGAGGCACATTGCACTTAAATGTGGAATACAGCAATTTTGTATTCACCACAGGAGAATTGGATAGGTCCAAAAAATTACCTTATATTAACCGAATAACATTACAGATACGTTTTTTTTGCACTTTTGGCCCATTCCAGCTTTGTTGATATAGCCACCTTGCAGTTAAATTAGAAATCCAGCAATTTTGTAGTCCCCACGGGTTTAAGGGGTCCCCAAAAAATTCCCCTTTTAAATTACCAAATCATTACAGATCTTTTTTTTTCATTTTTTTTGTTATGGGGGCCCTTTGGACAAAATGGAATACACTTTTTTATCCCCTAAAATTTAAAAGCCAAAAAATCCATTTTTCCCAAAAAACAAAAACATTTTCCCAAACTCA
>JAODAL010073323.1:0-14776 GCA_025379985.1 Phyllomedusa bahiana | reverse complement strand
CAGCAAAATGCAAATAAATTTATATAATTTATACAATGTGACTTCTGGATTTTATTTTGGATATTCTATCTCTCAATGTTATAATTAACCTTAAAATTATAGACTTTTCATGTCTTTGTCAGTGGGCAATCGTACACAATCAGCAAGGGATCAAATAATTATTCCCTTCATAAATAGATATAGATATGCCTGCATACCTGTATATACCTATAACCTACTCGGGGGGGGGAACAGTTGAAACCACAAGTTTATATACACTATATAAAAAGACACATATGCATGTTTTTCTCACTATCTGACATGAAATTAGAATAAACCTTCCCCATTTTAGGTCAATTAGGATTATAAAAATTATTTTTATTTGCCAAATGCCAGAATAATGAATGAGAGAGCATTTTTAAGGCATTTTTATTACTTTCTGCAAAGTCAAAAATTTACATACACTAGGATTACTATACCTTTAAATAATTTGGGACAGCGCATATGATGATATTATGTCTTTGGAAGCTTCTGATTTATTGGCAACATTAATTAGCTAATTAGAGACACAGTTGTGGATGTATTTTTTATGCCCACCAGAGACACACTGCTTCTGTGTGTAACATCATGGGAAAGTCTAAAGAAATCAGCCAAGCTATCAGGAGGAGAATTGCGGAATTGCACAAGTCTGGATCATCCTTGGGTGCAATTTCCAGATACCTGCAGGTGCCTTATTCCTCTGTACAAACAATTATACGCACGTACAAACAAGATGGAAATGTCATACCACTCAGGAAGGAGAGCGGTTCTGTGTCTCAGAGATGAACGTGCTTTGGTCCGACGTGTGCATATCAACCCAAGAACAAAAGCAAAAGACCTTGTGAAGATGCTGGCGGAAGCTGGTAAGATTGTGCCATTATCCACAGTGGAACGAGTACTGTATTAACATGGCTTAAAGGCCACTCTGCCAGAAAGAAGCCATTCCTCCAGAAGAAACATATAAAAGTCAGATTAATGTTTGCAAATGGACACAGTAACAAAGACCTACATTTTTGGAGACATGTCCTGTGGTCTAACGAAATTAAAATTGAACTGTTTGGCTATAATAACCATCGTTCCGTTTGGAGGAAAAAGCTTGGAAGCCTAAGAAAACCATCCCAACTGTGAAAACATGGGGTTGGCAGCATCATGTTGTGGGGTTGCTTCGCTGTATGAGGGACTAGTTCACTTCACAAAATAAATGGCATCATGAGGAAAGACGATTACGTGGCAATACTGAAGCAACATCTCAAGATATTAGTTTGGGTGGAAATGGGTCTCCCAAATGGACAATGACCTGAAGCTACTGCCAAACTGGTTACAAAGTGGCTTAAAGGGGTTGTCTCGCTACAATGATTGGTTTTTAATTAAAAGATCTTTAAAAAACAAGCAGCTTTGCAATATATGTTCATTACAAATGTCCTACTGATTTTGAGTTATCCCTGTTAGTAGTAGTGCATCAGCTCCTGAAATCACTATAGCAGCCGACTGTTGATCTTTATCTCACTGGTTTTGTCAGGTCTGGGACTCATCTGTTTCTGAATACAGGTCAGAGCACAGAGCCCCTCCCACACAGAATGCTTCTGTAGGGAAGGGAGGGGGGAGGCTCTGGCTTCTGTGTCTGTGTGGATTAACCCTGTGTGTGCCTGCTTCCTCTTGCTCTCTACAGAGATTGAGGAGAGCAGAGGTGAGGCTGACACCCAGTGAATTGGTTACTATAATCATGATGTGTCTGTGGAGCTCTGACTATACTAATAAAAACAGTTTCAGGGGGGCATGCGAACGCTTCATGCTCTGCTGTACTAGTGACACATCCTGAGTATAACTCACTTCACAGCTGCCCTGTGTCTGTTCTGACAGGATGTGTTTGTTGTTGCTGGAGATGTGGAGTTTTGTATGCTAAGCAGGGGGTATAGGAAACATTTACATCCCTCCTGCTTGCTATTAGATAAAAAGCTTCACAGAAGCATACAGCTTCACAGACCTCTCCACACTCATAGATCAGCCCTCTCCTGTCTCCGTGGAGCTAACAGTGCAGCTGATCTAGCAGCCTGCAACAGACCTAGGCAGGCACACACAGGGTTAACCCTGGCAGCAAACCCCCTCGCCTTCCCCTGCTGAAATAGAAGTTATGGAGGAGAGCTTTCTTTGTGCTGAGGGAGGGGGGAGGGAAGGGGAGGAGAAGAGGCAGACAAGAAGCACGCCCTCAATTCAAAAACCCTTTTGCTGCCAGAAGCATTGAAGTGGGCTGGAAAGCTTGTAATGAGGAACTCCTTTAAGGACAACCAAGTAAAAGTTTTGGAGTGGCCATCACAAAGCCCTGTATCCAATCCTATTGAAAATTTATGGGCAAATTTGAAAAGGCAGGTGCCAGCAAGACATGAAAAATGCTGGTTAAGCCCAGCCCTGGGCCCCGGATGATTTGGAACCATAGCCATGCTCCTGAAAAGAGGTACGTGTGTTAGAAAATATAGGATGTCTAATTATACATAATTAAAGATATTATAAATACATTATAAAGAGGACAACCACTTCAAATAAAAGTGACAGGCTTGCCCAAAAATAAGCACTTAGGGACACATGTGTGAAAACTGTATAGGTCTAAAACTCAATTTGTTGCCCATAGCAACCAATCACAGTGCCCCTTTCACATAGTGCTCTGGAAAAATAAGAGGGGTGCTCTGATTGGTTGCTATGGGCAACAAAGTGAATTTTAGATCTAGACAGTTTTCATACATGTGGCCGTTAAAGGAGTTGTCTCACTACATTGATTCATCTTATCTCAGTCCTGTTTCCATTTTGAATTCAGGGACGTGTTTACTGGCTTCTACTAGGCTGCAGTAGAAGCCAGGTCTGTAGCTGTAGCAACCAGTGCTGGCGGGCCTATCAAAAAGAGAGTAAACAAGTCTGTAGCTATAACGACCTGAGGAGCGGGATCCCAGCCCATACAAGAGGGGATATCTCAGAATAGGTAGGACACTGCTAATGGACATATATTGCAAAGTGACTTGTTTTTGCAAGATCTTTAACATAAAAAACAATCCTTGTAGTGAGACAACCCATTTAAAGCGGTTGTCCACATCTATATTTTAACCCCTTAATTACCTTTTTTTTTCATTGCACTCGTTTTTCTCTGCCCGCTTTCCAAGAGCCATAACATTTTTCTTTTTCTGTTACATAGTTGTACGAGGGCTTATTTTTTGCTGGACAAGTTGACATGTGGAAAAAGAAACATAGTTGCACTATTTTTGTAAGGGCTTTGTTGTTATGGAGTTCACTGTTCAGTATAAATTACATGTTATCCGTATTCTGTGGTATGATTTTGATAATTTTTTTATTCCAATTGAAATGAAATGACCAAAAAAAACCACAATTTTGGCGTTGGAATTTTTTTTTCTTGTACGCCGTTTGCTGTACAGAATAAATTATATTATACTTTAACCCCTTCCCGACATAGGGCGTATGGATACGCCCTAGCGGGAAGTGACTTCCCGCAAATGGACATATCCATACGCCCTGGCGATCGCGCGGGCTTGCGGGCGAGCAACGCGCAATCGCAACATGGGACCAGCGGTAAATTACCGCTGGCCCACATGCCGTATCACCGCCGGCCGGAGTGAGCTCCGGCCGCGGGTGATTAACCGCTTCATTACCAGCCTGTCATGGCTGCGATAATAAAGCCGCAGGCAGGAGGAGTGAGCTCCTCCTGCCTGCTCCCGGCGGCTGCCGCCTGTAGTGCGGCACCGATCTCCTCTCTGATGCCTCGGGAAGTGAACGGCACTTCCGGGGTCATCAGGGACGTCACCATGCCCGCAATGCATTGTGGGCATGGTGACAGGCGTTGTCATGGCGACCAGTACACAGTACGAGTACTGTGCACTGGCCTGCCTTCTAACAACAATCTGATGATTGCTGTTAGAAGATAAAGTGAAAAAAAGTAAAAAAAAAGTACAAATACATGTCAAAAGTGAAAAAAAAGTAAAACACAAAAATTAAAATAAAAACACGTACACCGCCCTTTTCCCCTTTACAAACGCCAATCGCCCCATTTTTGGGTTTATCGCCGTGCGTAACGACCCACCGATAAATTGTCATGTTTAATTAACCCGTACGGTGAACCCCGGGTAAAAAACAAAAAACAAAAAACAGTCACAGAATTGCGATTTTTTTTCATCTGCAGCACTAAAATGGATTAAAAAGCGATCAAAAATCATATAGACGCCAAAGTTTGTACCAATTAAAAACTTCAGTTCATCCCGCAAAAAAAAAAGTCCATCACGTCCCCTTTTATACGGAAAAATAAGAAAGTTTGGGTCTCAGAAGACAGCGATGCATTAAATTTATTTTTAAAACAATAAAAACAATTTTTTTTTTTTTTAAAGTGCTTCAAAATTTAAAAAACTATATAAATAGGGTATCGCCGTAATCGTATCGACCCAAGGTAAAGCTAACTGGTCATGGATACTGCACGGTGAGGCTGTTAAAAATAAAAAACACTTTCTAGGATTGCAGTATTTTCTTCACCCTGCCTTCCAAAAAACGGATTTAAAAATGATCAAAAATTCTTATCCCCCCAAAAATTATATCATAAAAAACGACAACTCTTCCCGCAAAAAACAAGCCCCACACAGATCCGTACACAGAAAAATAAAAATGTTATGGCTCTCAGACTATGGCGATGCAAAAACGGTGTTTTCCTTTTTGAATAAAAGTGGTTTTTTTTTGTGGTAAAAGCAGTAAAACATAAAAAAATATAAAATTGGGTATCGCTGTAATCGTATCGACCTGCTGAATAATACTAGTATGTCAGTTATACTGCACGGTGACCGCTGTTAAAAAATAAAAATAAAAACATACCCGGGAAAGCTGTATTTTGTTCAAAATGCCTCAGAAAAACCTTAATAAAAAAATGATCAAAGCGGATATGCCCCCATAATGGTACTAATAAAACGTCAACTTATCCCACAAAAAAACATGCCCAGAATCAGCTTCGTGTACAGAAAACTGAAAATGTTATGGCTATCAGAACAGAACAACATAAAAACGCAATTTTTTTATAGACCTATTTCTATTGTGTAAAAGTAATAAAATATAAAAAAAAAATATATAAAATCTATACCATTGCAATTGTACCGACCCCCATAGTAAAGATATCCCGTCATTTATACTGCAACGGCGAACGTTCGTAAAATTTAAGCCCAAAAAACAATGGCGGAATTGCGTTTTCCCCCCCATTTTCATAGCCCCAAAGCAAAAAAAAAACAACTTTGTAACACCTGTGCACCCAAAAATGTACAATACACCCCTAGATGAGTTCTTATGAGGCGTGCTTAATCCAAAATGGGTTGACTTATGGAAGGTTTCACCTGTTCTGGTACTTTGGGGGCTTTGTAAATGCGACATGGCCCCACCAAAATCTGCATTCCAAAAGCCAAATAGCGCTCCCTCCCTTATACGCCCTGCCATGCGCCCCAAACGCAGATTACACCCACATGTAGGTTTGCCGAACTTGGAAGAAATTGTGTAACAAGATTTTGGGTGCTTTTTTACCAGGATTCCTTGTAAAAATTAAACATTTTCAGCTAAAATTGCAGATTATTGGAAAAAAAAATTTTAAAAAATTTTCACAGCCTAACGCTAAAAATTTTTGTGACACACCTGTGGGGTCGATATACTCACTACACCCTGTAATATTCCTTAAGGGGTTTGTTTGTTTCCAATATGGGGTATTTTTAGGGGAGTTTATTAAGTTTTGGAACCTTAGGGTGTCCGCAAACCTGAAATGGCCCCTAAATAAAATTGTAATGAAAATGAGGCCCCAGAGTCCGGGAGGTGCTCCTCCAATTCTGGGGCTTGTGGTTGAGGCAAATAATGCACTAGGGCCACATATAAGAGATCTCTGAAAACGGCAGAATCGGGGAATCAATATTAAGTTGTATTTTCCCTGATCACTTTACCGTATTCTTGTGAACAATGTATAAAAATTGAAAATCTGCAAAAAAAATGAAATTTGAAAATTTTACTTCCATTGCTTTAATTCCTGTGAAAAAAACCTAAAGGGTTAAATAAACTTCCTAAATGCGGTTTTGAATACTTTTTAAAGGGGTTGTAGTTTCTTAGATGAGGGCATTATGTGGGTATCTAACATACAGGCCAATCAAAAAACACGTTGAACTGGACTGGTTTCTCTAAACAATGATATTGCAAAATTTTTTTTTGAAAATTTGAAAATTTTCACTTAAAATTTTTAAGCCCCCCTAATGTCGTAAAAAAAAAAAAAAAAGACTTTAAAAAAAAATGATGCCAAACTACAGCATAGGGTAGATGCAGTTTATAAACTATTTTGAGTGGAATAACTATCTGTCTTACATGCAGAAATTTTTTGAAGTTTAAAATTGGTAAATTTTTCAAATTTTCAACGATTTTTTGATATTTTTCACAAATAAACAAGCATTTTTTGGACCAAAATTTTTTACTATCTTAAAGCACAATTTTGTCACGAGAAAACAATCTCTTTAATCACATGGATAGGTTAAAGTGTCAAAAAGTTATTCTCACATAAAGTGACACAAGACAGATTTCAAAAATAGGGCTCTGTCAGAGAGGCCAAAACTGGCTCCGGCGGTAAGGGGTTAAAGGGTCAGACTTTTAAGGATGCGTCAATACCAGTTCTTCACTGTAAGAACTGTACATCTGTGGAATAGCCTACCTGAGGAGCTGGTCACAGCAAGAACAGTTGGGAGTTTCAAGAAAGGCTTAGATACTGTAACTACCTGAAACGAAAGAATATTAATACGTACTTAGCCATGTAAAATTCTGGATCCTGGCTGGTGGTGGCTTTGGGGTCAGAGATGGGGTCTCCCCTGGAGCAGATTGGTTCTTGCCTTGTGGGTTTCAGGGCATTAACCAGTGTGGAGGCTGGGCTTCAAATCCTTGTCTCCCTCCCTCCACCCACATTTTACCCACCCTTGGTTGAACTTGATGGACACTAAGGGCCACATGTATGAAAACTGTCTGTGTCTAAAACTCACTTTGTTGTCAATAGCAACCAATCAGAGCGCCCCTTTTAATTCATATAGTGTTTTGGAAAAATTAAAGACTCACTCTGATTGGTAGCTTTGGGCAACAAAGTGAGTTTTAGACATAGACAGTTTTCATACATGTGGCCCTAACTATGTAAATTATATGTGACTATTTAATTTTTTGTTGTTGTTGTAAAATGGCAAAAAAGGGGTGTTTAGAGCTTTTTAAAACTTTTTGTTATTTGTACACTTAAACTGCATCATGTGAGGCCATGACAGCTGGAAGAACATGAAATGAAGTCGATCCATCCATTCAAAAGCCAAGAGGTGGACGTCCAGGCAAAATATCAGAGTCAACAAGTCGGCTCATCACAAGGTCGATCAGTTCTAACGTGGCAGACACGGCAGTGGAGGCGGCTCGTAAGTTTCGTACAAGTGAGATCACAGACGTGCAACAAGTGCAAGCACAGTGCAACACACATTACATTAGTCTGGAATGATGGTCCAAAAAAAGGTGAAAAAGCCTCGACTTCAATCCCCTCATAATAAGCAGTGGCTCGAGTTTGTAAAAAAGTATGAAAAATGGAAGATTGGAAACGGGTGATTTGGAGCGATGAGATGAAAGTCAGTAGACCAGGCTCTAATGGATGCAAATGGGTGTGGAAGAATCAAGGGAAAAGGGGGCTAGTGGATCGAGAAATTAAAGAAACAGGTTCTGTGGAGGAAACCTGATTATATGGTGTTTCACAGCCAAAGATATTGGATACTTGACCAGGATCGATGGTGACCTCAGTGCTGAGCTATATGTGAGTGTCCTACAAGATAAGTTACTTCATACACTGGAGTACTATGGGTATGAGAAGGACGACATAGTGTTCCAGCAGGGCAATGACCCAAAGCATATGTCAAGGTTGGAGAAGGAATGTTCAATGAAGTAGCGTTGCTGTATTGGCCTTCACAGTCCCCAGACATCAACCCAATCGAACACTTGTGGGTAGAGTTGAAGAAAAAGCTGTATTCGTACTCAATTCCAGTCTGCACCAACATTGGAAACATGTAGAGGAGACCTGGGATCAGATTTCGTACAATACATGCTTGAATCTGATCCAGAGCCCAGAAGGATTCAGGCAGTGCTGAAAGCCACAGGTGGATTTACTAAATACAAACAAAACATTACAAATTAACATTTACATTTTTAGGTGCCAAACAATAACAATGCAAGAATCTGCAGAACTAAACAGATGCTAAATACTTGCAAGTCAAATTTATGTACAGTATAAGATAGGCAAGGCGATTGTCTAAAAAGTGATGGTAGCCTCATGTACAAAGCTGTAGTTGGATGGTGAGGTATGGAGCCTGAAAGTCAAAAGATCAAAAGATTGTTACCATTTTGTTTGTCAGTGTATGTTCTACCTAAGTAGATTATTGTATCAGGTGATAAAAAGCCTGAAATTAATATTTTACTATAGTAAAGTTATCACTTAAACATGCGGCATGAATGAAGGAGTCAGGAGTTGCAAGTCACGGAAATTGAGCAGTCTGAGTTGGAGTTGGTAGCAGAAATGCTTTTTCAAAAATTCCTATGTCCCCTTTGATGGTTTCTTTAGGTGATAGTGTGCTACTGATATTGGAATGTGTATGTATATTTCTGCCACACAAGTGTGCACCTTTGCTTATTTTTTTTCAAAAAGGTATTTTGATGTGCAGAACCATATATTTGTTTCTAGCTTGTGTAGGGAGGAGTGGCTGCCTCCATTTTGGTTTTCTGCACTCTACCCACCTTCACAGGTTAATCAATGCAGTATACTTAGAAGCTGGTGCCTTTACTCTCTGAAGTATGGAGGTATGAACGGGCCCCAAAAGAGAGGTAACAATAGTGTAGGACCCACCTGCATTTGAGGTCACGTTGACGTTTCGGAGGTGGCTTAAGCAGTTTTGATCAAAAATGTGAACTAAGAACGTCAATAATTTTTCATGTATCCTATGTAGCAGAAATGCTTTTTCAAAAATTTATATGTCCCTTTAGATAGTTTCTTTAGTTGATAGTGTGCTACTGATATTGGAATATGTATGGATATTGCTGCCACAACAGTGTGCATCTATGCTCATTTTTTCAAAAAGGTTTTTTGATGTGCAGAACCATATATTTGTTTCTAGTCTGAGTTGGAGCTTTGATTTACCGACTCCACAGCCCTGGTTAATACTCCGTAGTATTTGTAGTGATGTCATTACACTCCGAATTTGTGATAAAATAATTTTATTTATATAAGAACAGGTGTATTATTGACATACATTTCCTGTATTAGTTGTTAATGCCTTTGGCTAGCAATACTGTCAATAAGAATAAAATATAGAATAAACTTTTTGGAATATTTATGCATAGAAACATTTCACATATTTGTTACTTTCTCACATTATGTCTATCTGTAGTCTATGTGAAAAAAAACTTTTCAAAGGTTCTGGAGGAAATGTCCACAACTAGTGCATAGGTAGAGTGTCAGATCTTCTCTATTTTCAAAAGGGCAAATGGATCACTTTTCCCATGCCTAGAGCAATCTTTTCAGCATAACTAAACAAATTCTTTAGGCTGGGTTTAGATCTAGCAGTTTTGCCACAATATTTTAGCGCTGTGGCCAGATGTCCAGTGTTAGGGGATGGGAATTTATAAATTCCAGTTCACTCATATTAATATGTGGAGGTTTTAAAACAAGTCTTTTTGAAGCTGCTAACATTTGAGATTTTATGGCCTTTAACCCAGTGACACTAATATAAAATACCATATGTAAACAGCATGTGGGTGCTCTTTACAAGTGTTACAGGTGTTAATGTCCATGAGGGGTGTAGAAACATTTCCTAGAACATCTCCCTTAAAACCTCAACCAAAAATGTTCTAAAACAAACAATGATCTTTATGAACCAAGACTAAACACTTAAATTTTAGGGTTCATTCATGTAGCATCGCCACATGCATAGACATTATAACTGGCACAATTCCCTACAGGTCCAAATTCTGTCCATAGGCTGGTACTTTCTCCATTCACCTGAATGAGTCTCAATAACATGGACAGCTGGAGCACTGTTTTTGGAAAGAATCAGCACTCAGTTTGCCCCATGTGGTGCCTGAATAGGGTATAGTTTTCTGCTGCCATAGCACAGATCCATACAAAGCATATCTGTAATGGCATGAAACAGTTGCTCAGAGATACAACAAAGTATGGTAAAATGACAAAACACACATTCAGTCACAAAACAGAAAGATGGCCGTATTATTCCCAGAAATGTAAAGGAAACAATAGAAACGTTTTAGTGAAGAAAAAAAAAACTGTTAGGTATCGTGGCCAAGCTAAAAGAAGGCAACAGTTAGGACATGATATCCAGTGGTTTCTCCGCCAGGAAGAGGCCCCAGCGCTGATCTCCTAGGCTACAGCGATGAAGCTTTTCCTTCCAGCCTTCAATAATGTAGTTGTAATCCTCTTCAGAAAAACTCTACATGGAAGAAAAGATGACAGTATACGTGATTCTACATTCCTGGATGTCGTGTCAGGTACATTATACAGCCTCAGGCTTCAGGTGTTACCTCTATGAATTCCTGTTTCATCTCTTGAGTCCGGGCAAGCTCCTTGTTTAGAACTTGTACAAACTGTTCTGTCCGATCCAAAGCCTGAACTTTGATAAAACCAACTTTCTTCAAGAACTGTCAAGAGATTCAAAACGTCACTGCATGACTCCAACATAGCATTAGAGTAGACTTTGTGCCATAATATTCTGACTATAAGACAAATTTTTGTTATGGCAGCCCAGGGCCCATTATAGGCCGCCATCTTTCTAACCCTTGAGGCAGAGTGAAATAAAAGAGACACTGTTCTGCAATACATAACTATGATCGCACCCTGCCGTAGGTAGATTGAAAGTACAACAAGTACTGAAAGTATAAAAAAAGTCTTAGAAGTTTAAAACACCCCTCTCTAGCCATTTGACTTTAAAAAAAATAAAATAAAACAAATAATATTTCTTCCACTCATATTCAGGTTCGTCTTAAAGTCTGAAAAATATGGTATTTAACTGCTCCTCACACAGCACCAGTCCCATACTAAATGTTATGCAAATCTGTCCCTGTTCAATTTGTGACAAAAGTTTTTTCTCTTGACAAAACCCAAAAGCAAGTGTTTTCTATAGCCATAACCTTAATGCTAACCCTTTTTCTAAGTTAAGGGTTAATTTGCCTTTTTGTGGTGCTCCAGTTTTGGCAGGGCTCCTGCTGTGGTGTCACAGTCTAACGTCACTTCCAGTTGTGTTGTGATGCCAAATTTCGAGCCCTGACAGACCTGGAGTGCTGCAGAAAGTTAACACTTGACAACCTGTAAAAAACCCTAACCTCAACTTAAGGTGATTTTTTTAATTGTTTTCCCAAAAATGTTAACCGACCCGTACTGAATTGCTTGAATTTGGGTAAAATTTTACACTGACCTGAATCATCACCCAAGAGACCTCTTAAATTAAAAAGACTAAGGGCAACATGTATGAACCTGGCGCTGACTGGCCAGTTCCACGTCTGTTTTTAACAGTGTACGATCCGAAAGTATGTATGAAAGAGTATTATGACCAAACATTGGAGCATTTATGCTTCAAAATTTGTCTCCGTCAAGGTATGGATTTGTACTACAGTTTCACACCAAGCTTTGGCGCATTCAAAAGTGTCACGTCTGGTGCAGAATGTTTTGGCATACAACTGTTCATTCATCCAGAGAACAGGGCTACAACAGTTTTTTGGCTCAAAGTACACCAGAAAACTTGCGCAGCCCCGTTCATACATGTCGCCCCAAGTCTTCATTTACATAGGTACACCGGGTCTGCAGAGCCTTTATGCAGCACACAGTGCTCCTCTGGTTAAGTTTGACAAGGCTATAGGCACTATATGTGATGTCTCTGAGCCCTGTATTCTCACCTGGAAGCGATGATCTATGCAGGCAATAGAATACACATCTGATTTCAAATGGAAAAAACAATCTGCACCCATGGATGTCTCCTAGTGCTGACACATTCAACCCAGACCAATGTGCATGAGCCCTTAAGCTGCCAAAGTTCATAGTATTTTTTATAAACCAGATCAAATCACTTGCTTCAATTATGCTTTTATATCTTAGGGGAAGAAACATCAGATCTGACTCAACTCTAACCCATGAGAAAATACCAGTATCGCAAAAGATTGTGGAAATAGCATTATTTCTGAAGAAGAAAGAAAGAAAATAATGGTAAATAATTTGGATGTTAAAAGAGGACGCACCTATATTAGCCAGTGGAGAGACACTGCTAAATGTGGTGTACACTCTTACGGGGACATGTATAAAAATCTGCGCATCGAAGCGCCTGTTTTCACGTTTTTTACCGTGAAAACTGCGCCTGATATATGTCGGCGCCGAAGTGCGCTCATAAATGCGGGACAAACTTTGACGCCTCGGCAGGACAGACCCCCATTTTAAATGGTCTGCCTGTCGGAGCTGTAATGCGCCTTACTTTGCTGACCCGCATTCATACATGCGTTGGGAGTTTTCGAATGTGGTGCATCCCGCTCCAGAACGCCCCTTCATGTTAGGCGCATTAGAAAATGGCGAACCTTGCGCCTAACAGCGCATTAGGTGCGTCCGACAGCGGAGCCGGCACAGTGAGGTGCATTATACGCCTGAAAATGTGTGAAAGCTCCGATCATACATGTCCCCCTTAAAGTCTCAGCCCAACTAAGGGTCACATAGTTGCACATTTATCTGAATATGCGCCATGTAATACTAACGTCACTGGAGTTAAAAGCAAATGCGTGTCTGCTGCATATTCTTCAGATGGGAAA
Source organism: Phyllomedusa bahiana (assembly GCA_025379985.1). Lineage (NCBI taxonomy): Eukaryota > Metazoa > Chordata > Amphibia > Anura > Hylidae > Phyllomedusa > Phyllomedusa bahiana. The sequence continues at coordinate 1,894 of JAODAL010073323.1, read as the reverse complement.
ACTCTTTTAACTTCAAAATCTTAGGATATGTTCGCACAGCGTTTCTTAGATGTGTGTTTGGATCCATGTTTCGGAACCATCTAACAATGTGCAGTGTGATTTACATTGCTTTAATGTAAAAACGTTCGTCAGACGTTGAGCGCCCACGGGTGTTTTAAGTAGACGCCCTATTTAAAACCTTTGGGGCGTTTTGCTGCACAAAAAAAAACATCTAAACACGGAACACACTTTGGGGTGGTGTTGCATGTGTTTTTTTGCGCGCTTTTGAAAATGTTTTCGGAAGAAATGTATCCAAAAACACTGTGTGAACATCCTCTTAGGGTCATAGCATGTTCTGTAACAGTATCTTAGCACAAAAACTGCACTCGAATTACCTGGCCATACTCTTCAGTTGTGTACAGAACATAACCTCTCTGCTTCACGTACTCCTCAAACACTGGAGACCAAGGCCTTTCACCACAGCAGTAATCTGTGATCAAGAGTTTCCCTCCAGGTTTTAGCCAGGACTGCGAGAAAAACAAAAAGAAAAGACAGCTCACATGTAAGAAATATCAGATAAAAGACAGCTGAGAAAGCAACACTCCTTAAAAGGGTGTTCCAGTCTGAGACATGTATGTCATATCGACTGTATATGCCATAAATGTCTAATTGGTGTTGTTCCCTCCTTTGGTACCTTTACTTATTGCTAGAACGGATCCCCACACTCCATTGTGCTGCAGAGAACAAAAGGCTCTTCTCCTTCTGTTGTATGGGAATTCTGAGTACAGACACAAGTGAGTTTGCGCAGTTAGGCCCGGTTCACACGGCTTATTGCCGGCGTAATTGCAGGGACGGATTTCGCCCCGCAATTACGCCGGCAGTCGTGCAGCGGGGCGGGGGGCCGGCAGCTCGCCAGCCCCATAGACTATCATTATCTACGGCGCGTACGCGCCGTAAATAATTCCCGTCACTTTCTCCTCCCGCAGCGGATTCGTCGAGCAGGGAGAAGAGACGGAATCCATAGTTCTCTATGAGAACTGTGGAGTACCGTCATGACTGAGACGGATTGGAGCCGTACTGCAGCGCAAATACGGCGTGCAGTCCGGCTCCAATCCGCGCCCAAATAAGCCGTGTGAACATGGCCTTATACTCAAAACTCCCACTCCACACATGTGCCCTCACCTCTCCACCCTGTGCAACTGCAATACAGAGGAGCACAGGAGTCATTCTCGACATGGATGGGACCGATGCCTATGAGATGCGGTACATCTATTGAGGATAACCCTTTAAATATATATCTACTAGATTGGGATCACACTGCTTTATTTGCAGGCATCCACGGGGGTATTGAAAAAAAGTACATTAAGAGATACAGTGTTGCAGCTGTGGATGGCCCATAAATATTAAAAGAACAAATGTAGTCCTATTTGCCGGCAGTATACAGTTTTCACGAGGGACACAAAAGCATGGCAGATCATACTCTTGTGTCCCACACAGAAAGTGTATACCGCCGGCAAACAGTGCAAACATAGTCCAACTTTGTCCTGTTAATGTCAATGGGCCAGCCTCGACAATGCCTAGGGTTACCTTTTTCCCCAAAACCCCAACAGATACCTGCAACATAGCGAATAACAGTGTGAACCCAGCCTTACCTCTGCATATAGCAAGAGCAGAAACTTTCTAAAAGTAAAGAGTAGAGGGAATGAAATCCCTCCAGTATCCATTACCCTAACAGCAGATAAAGTTTTTATGATGGCCTACGTCTACTGCTCAGTAAAACTACATTGGGTCTTACAAAGAATTTCCTGAAAAGTTCTCCCTTGTCGTTGATGTGCAGGATGGTGTCTCTGCTGTACACCACATCAAATGATGCTTCAGGGAAGATCCTTCTTGTGGCATCTCCTTTCAATGCCCT
>JAODAL010073322.1:0-14777 GCA_025379985.1 Phyllomedusa bahiana | reverse complement strand
CAGCAAAGTAGAGTACCAAGTAGCCGTACTGCAGCAGCGGGAAAGGGGTGGCAGAATCCAAGGGGTGCCTCTGGCATTCTTTTTTTACCCCTCACCAACGCTTGCAATGCAGGGCACACATGAACACACAGAGACCAGCTTGACATGGTGCACGACTTTGCGTCCAACAACCGATGTTTTTGGATGTTTTCGGGCCCAATAGACTTCTGGGTACCAAAATGGACAAATCCCGAGCTCCCGCCAGCCATAGAGGGTTTCCGCCCACAGCCAGCGTCATATCTAGCGGCCCCTTCACACAGCTGGGGATCTTAACAGAAAAACCCCGACTTTCCACGATAATGTGGATCGTTTGACTTTCATAAGATAAAATCAGGCAGGGGATCTCTGATGATGTTGTGGCCCCAATTCCCGGGGTCCCCGATTATTTTGCCGGTCTTTTTCCATTCCTTTCAAACAGAAATGGTCCTTTTGAAAACTTTTTTTTAAAAATAAACATTTCTTACGCAATTTTTTATTTTTTTTTTCCCCAAATTTTTTTTGGGGTTTTGGTGGGGGGAGACGTAAAAGCAGCAATTTTCATGACAACACCGTATTCCTTTACTCACTTTATCTTTAAAGTTTTCCATTTAATGGTTTTGAGGTCATTTTGCTGTGAGATACGCTAAATTATGGCCTTTTGGGAACGAAATGTGGCTTTTAAGTGGCATTTCTCCTCAAATTGTTAATAGTGGGAGAAGTCATAATTTTTAATTTTTTGGGGTCATGTATTGAGATACACAATAATCATGTCCTTTGGAACAGAAATGTGGCTTTTAAGTGGCATTTTCCCCCCAAATTTTTTCAGTGGTGAGAAGTCATTTTTATAATTTTTTGGGGAAGCTGCATTGAAAAACGCAAACCAGGTCCTTTTTAAAAAAAAGTTGTTTCTAACAGCATTTGTTCTTTAAAATTTCCAAAAGGGTCGGGCATTTTTTAATTTTTGGGGGGATTTTTTCGTGCATCAGCAATACTACAGGTCCTTATTTTAAAAATTTTTTTTTTTCTATCAGACATTTGTTCTTCACGTCAAAGTGGCCAAAGTGAGGGGCTGTCAGAAGCAGGGAAAAGGTTTGGACACTGTTTAATGGAACCCTATTCAAAATGACTTGTTTTGGGGAAGATCCTTAAAATAGCTATCAAACACTGTATTGAACAAACCCCCTTTAAACAATTAAAAAAAAGAAACAAAGACTGGTGGGTTCCATCCTATTTTAAAAAAAAAGTGTTTTCTAGAATTAAAGTACAAAAAAAACTTGAGACAAAATAGCTGTTAAAAAAATTCCTCTGAATTGTACAAGGGAGGTACAGGAAACTTGACAATGAGGGTTTTTCAAAGGGCTGGAGTATGGAGACGGACAGAGAACAAAAAACAAAACCTTTCCTCCCCGACGTGAGTAAAAAGAGAAAAAAATCCAAGAAAAAGGGCACCCGGGTTTGGGAAAAGGGGGCGTTAACCCCCAGATTTTTAGTGAATTCAATTGGTCCCCCACTCTAAGGGGCAGCGCACCCCGGACAGGACATTATGTCCAGTAAACTAAAAAAGGGGGTTTTAAAGCTCCTTTTTTCCCCACTTTTTAAACTGGGGTCAGCGGTTTTGGGGGTCATGCTGTGGCCCGGAAAGGGATAGCAATGTCCTGAAAATAAAAAGGGGGTTGAAAGACCCTTTTTCCGGACTTTTTAAATGGGGGGTCAGAGGTTTTTTGGGCCGCTGTGGCCCAGGACAGTAAGTCAATGTCCAGTGAAACTAAAAAAGGTGGGTTTAAAAACTCCTTTTTCACACTTTTTAACTGGGGGGCAGCAGGTTTGGGGCTCATGCTGTGGCCCAGGGCAGGGATAGCCCAATGTCCAGTTCAACTAAAATGGTGGTTGAAATAAACCTTTTTTTCCCGGGACTTTTTAAATCTGGGGGGGCATGCAGGGTTTGAGTCATGCTGCGTTCCAGGACAGGTTTTTCAAGCCATTCAAATAAAATTGGTAAAACATACTGCCCTTTTGGCACTTTTTATTTTTGGGTGATGCAGGTTTTTAAGGGGCACTGTGGTCAAGACAGGGATAGTAGGCCTGTGATTTTTTTTTTGTGGCTTTTTTAAAACCCAAGGGGTTGCCTAAGATTCACTATCCCTTTGACTGTTTGATTTTAATTCCAGCTTCTCCAGCCCCGTTTGGGGGGTAAGAAGAAGGGGTTTTTTCTCTCCCAAGATTTTAAAGGTTTCGATATAATCTACCATCGCCATGAAAACTGTCGATATGTCGACATCGACCATCGATGATGTCGATGCCAACTAAGCTCAACACTATTTTTAAGGTTCCACCCCTGTAAACCAAGTGTCATCCCTTGATTTCACTAGGGGGTATGGTTCGCAGTGAAAAACGGAGCGCGACACCGTTTCTCATACACTTAGATGCCGCAGCCATTATCGCAGCTGCAGAGTCTAAAGGGTTAAACATCAGGGAACGGAGCCAGCTCTGCTTTTACCAGCGGGTGTCAGCTGCAATTAGCATACAGTATGTAGCGGGATTGCGAAGCAGTCACACTACATATCCCCTTATCAGCACTATGACATACTCAAATGTCTGTAAGAGGTTAATTATTTTTCAGTGCACAGTATGCAGCCTGTTAGTTACTTATTTTGATGGGTCTTATATGACCCTAGTAATATTACCTCTGTAGGAGCTTCTGTAGGAGATGGGACTAAGAGGGAAGTCGTAAGGCAGACAATGCAGCCCAACGCAGGAGCTTGTGTGTTATGTACACATAAGTGGGATTCTCATGCTGGCTGCTGAACATGTGTATCTCTTAAGGCAGCCCAAGCCTCACCTTCACTGTCCAGATGCTGCGGCTGTCAATTACACATGAGATAGCAAAGAGTACAGCAAGAGCAGGACAGGCAGCCCACAAGAAGATTGGCCCACCGGGAATCTGCCTGCTTATGCAGATGGCTAATCTGGGCCTCTGTATATAGGATTCTGTGGGCAGATTGTCAGTTTGAGGTAGTGGCAGTTTTATCCGGGACACAAGTCCCAGATAAAACTGCCTAGTGATAACCCTGACATTGAGCTCACCAATAAACTCAAGATAGATATTAAGATGTGTCCTTCATAAACTTGTCACTCACCTCAACATATACTGGTATGTATGGTTTTGTATAATACGTGAAAAAGAACTGTCGGACATCTATCACCTATAGTATCTCATGTTAATAAATAAACATTTAGGGCAACATGTCCGAAAAGAGGCACCTCCACACCAGTCTTAAGGTACATTAAATGAGGGCATAGTGCACCTGAATCAAAGAACTAGTCAAAAATCTTGCATAGTAAAATTGATGCGCCCAACCTAGGCACATAGCATAATTTAGCAAAAACAATACAACATCAGCAGCACTCTAAGGCACTAAAAAACAGTCAAAGAGGACATAATATTTTTTGTGAAAATAGCAATACTGCTCACTATGAAATAAATGAAAAAAACTTGGGGTCTTAGTGTAATTTTTGTGATCCAAACTGAAAAGCCCACCGCTACCGCAGCAAGGTGACCCCAAGTTTCAGGTGAGGAACATACTCTTACTGCTACCTCTCTTGGTGTCTGTTCAAACCTCCACACTTCAGGGTTAGAAGGCTCCAACTGCAAACCTGATCTGATTAAAAAACCTGTAAAGGGAGCGGAGTGCACAAACTAAGATGGGGATTAGCCACCTTCCCATAGCATAACTTAGGCGCATAGCATATCATTGCTAGCATATTTGATGCACCTATATTAGGCACATTCAAATGTGTTGTGCCTGGCATATAATTCACCTAGTTATTGTGTATTACAGTTCATTTATATTGAGAATAGGGTGTCAACAGTTTTTTTTTGCACAAAATATTCCAAAAAGGCACTGCTCTAATGGGACATGACACCCTTAAAGTATACATTTTTTATGGATGCTGTGATAAATGTTTCTGTAGGATGCAATCAGGCACCCATAGGCTCATGTGTTAAAAATAAATGTACAGTGGTGTCTGATAGTGTGTAAACCCTTTCAGAATTTTTCATATTTATGCAGTTTCGCCTAAAATTACATCAGATTTTTAGTCCTAAACGTAGCATAAATCTGCCATATTTTAGACTGTCTGTCTAAGTTTGCACTGTCTAATTTTTAGGTAGCAAAAATGAATGTGCCTTATTGTTTTTCAGTATCAGGACTCGCTTAGGCTGGAAATGCACATGGAACTTTAACACAGTTTGGATACAGGATACACAAGGTGCAGATTTTGGAGCCAAAGCCAAAAGTGGATCCATCAGTAAGAAGAATATAAATTCTTTATATTTTCAATTAAAAAGACCTCTGTGCATCCTTTTTTTGCTACTAAAGCTGAATGTCTTTCATACATATACATATAAAGGAATATATAAATATTTTGAACTAGAAGTTTATGTACACTGTATAAAAAAACACATTTGTATGTTTTTTTCACTATCTGACATGAGATCAGAATAAACCTTACCCGTTTTAGGTCAATTAGGATAACCAAAATTATTTATATTTTTCAAATGCCAGAATAATGCGAGAGAGATCATTTTTAAGCCATTTTATTACTTTCTGCAACATAGTTTCATAGTTTCATAGTTTCATAGTTTGTAAGGCTAAAAAAAGACAAGTCGTCCATCCAGTTCAGCCTGTTGTGCTAAGGTGTTGATCCAGAGGAAGGCAAAAAACCCCAATGAGGTAGAAGCCAATTGTCCTCATTTTAGGGAAAAATTCCTTCCTGACTCCAATCTGGCAATCAGAAAAATCCCTGGATCAATGACCCCTTTCCTGAATCCTAGTCACTATAACTTGTTATATTATTACGCTCCAGAAATGCATCCAAACCCTTTTTGAACTCGGTTATTGAATTCACCATGACAAGTCCCTCTGGCAGAGAATTCCATAGTCTCACTGCTCTTACAGTAAAGAATCCCTTTCTATGTTTATGTAGAAACTTTTGTTCCTCAAGACGTAAGGATGCCCCCTTGTTCTAGATACAGTCCTGTGTATAAATAAATCTTGGGAGAGATCTCTATATTGAACCTTTGATGTATTTAAACATATTTTATTATGTCCCCTCGAAGCCTTCTTTCTCTAAACTAAATAACCCTAATCTTGCCAATCTTTCTGTGTACTGTAGCCAACCCAGTCCTTTTATTATTTTTGTTGCCCGCCTTTGTACCTGTTCAAGCTCTACAATGTCTTTCCTGTGCACTGGTGCCCAAAACTGTACACAATATTCCATGTGTGGTCTAACACAGTGACTTGTATAATGGGAGAATAATGTTCTCATCATGTGCATCTATGTCCCTTTTAATGCACCCCATGATCCTATTTGCTTTGGCTGCTGCTGCCTGACACTGGCTGCTACAATTAAGTTTACTGTCCACCAGGATTCCCAAGTCCTTCTCCAATGTCACTTTACCCAGTTGTTTTTTCCATTTTAACATGTAATCATGTAATGGATTTCTCTTCCCCATGCGCATAAACTTGCATTTATCAGTGTTAAACCTCATCTGCCATTTCCCTGCCTAGGCCTCCAACTTATCCAGATCCCTTTGTAATAACATATTATCCTCTATTGTGTTGATTACTTTACAGAGCTTAGTATCGTCTGCAAAGATCGATATTCTACTGTGTATTCCATGTGTAAGATCATTAATGAAAATGTTAAAGAGGATAGGGCCCAATACTGACCCTTGTGGTACCCCACTAGTAACAGCGATCCAGTCTGAGTATGTACCGTTAATTACTACCCTTTGTTTTCTATCAGTGAGCCAGTTACTTACCCACTTGCACACATTTTTCCCCAGTCCAAGCATTCTCATTTTATTTACCAACCTTTTATGTGCCACCGTATCAAATGCTTTAGAAAAATCTAGATATATGACATCCAGTGCCTCACCCCGATCCAGTCTAGCACTGACTTCCTCATAGAAGCTGATGAGATTAGTCTGACAGGACCGATCCTTCATGAACCCATGCTGGAACGGCGTTATACATTTATTTTCAGTGAGATACTCCAGGATAGCATCTCTGAGAAAACCTTCAAACATTTTACCTACAATAGAGGTTAAGCTTACTGGCCTATAGTTTCCTGGATCACTTTTTGACCCCTTTTTGAATATTGGCACCACATTTGCTATGCGCCAATCCTTTGGGACATACCCCGTTATTAGACAGTCCATGAATATTAAGAATAGGGGCCTATCTATGACATCACTTAACTCTCTTAGGACACGTGGGTGTATGCCATCTGGACCTGGGGATTTGTCTATTTTAATCTTCCTAAGACAGAGCTGCACTTCTTCCTGGGTTAGACAAGAAACTTTTAAGTTGGAGTTTACCACATCTCTCTGTTCAACAGGAAGGTCATCCTCCTTGGTAAATACAGTGGAGAAAAAAGTGTTTAATACGTTTGCTTTTTTCTCATCGCCCTCTACTGTCTCTCCCTCAGTATTTTTCAAAGGGCCAACATTTTCTGTTTTAATCTTTTTACTATTTATATAGTTAAAAATATTTTGGGGTTAGTTTTACTTTCTATAGCAATACGTCTTTCCATCTCCAGCTTTGCTTCCTTTATCTTTATTTTACACACTTTATTTTTTTCCCTATAGCTTCTTAGTGCCTCTTCACTGCCCTCCTGTTTTAGTAGGTGAAACGCTTTCTTTTTGTTTTTTATTGCCTCTTTTACATCCCTGTTGATCCACATTGGGTTTTTCCTGTTTCTAATTTTTTTATTACCATAAGGTATGTACCTCTCACAGTGGTAGCCTAGGATGTTTTTAAAAAATATCCCATTTATTATTAGTTCTGCCATATTTAAACACATTGTCCCAGTCAATACGGTTTAGGGCCTCCCTAAGCAGAATAAAATTAGCCTTCCTAAATTCAGTGTTTTTGTGGCTCCTGGACAAAAAACTCTATTGAAGGATAAACGGAAATTTATTATATTATGGTCACTATTCCTAGGTGCCCCTCAACCTGAACCTTTGTTACTCTGTCAGGTCTATTAGTTTAATATTAGGTCTAGAAGGGCCTTTCCTCTAGTCGGTTCCTGCACCATTTGGCAAAGGTAATTATCATTAGTTATTGACAAAAACCTGTTTCCTTTATGAGAGCTACAAGCTTCAGATTCCCAATTGATGTCTGGATAGTTAAAGTCGCCCATAAAAATAACCTCATTCGATTAGCCGCCTCATCTATTTGCCTGAGGAGTACATCTTCCATGGGTTCTGTTATATTTGGGGGCCTATAGCAGACCCCTATTAGTATTATATTGTTATTGTTACCCCCATGTATATTTACCCATAATGATTCCACATGTTCATTACCTGTACCTATATCTTCCCGCAGTGTTGGCTTCAGACAGGATTTTACATAGAGACAGACACCTCCCCCTTTCCGGTCTTTACGAACATCAAAAGTTTACATACATTTCATTAGCATTTGGTAGCATTGATCTTAAACTGTATGATGTTTTGGATATCCTTCAACAAGCTTATCATAATAGTTGGTAGGAAGTAGAATACCAGCAGCCCCCCCCCTCCCCCCCCATGGATGGAAGGTGTGCGAGCGGCTGTCTTACGGGTATTTTTGCATCTGTATAGTTTTCCAACGTATGGTACTGTGGCTTTTTTGCATGCTATGTGAATAGATGTCAATTTAAGGTGCAGCTTTCTGTCCACCTAGTGGAGAGATGAATGGGTTACCACCCATCAGCTGCACCTGGGTATTTTTCTTTAATAGCATGGGGGCGTGTGTTGACTCTGTGCTGTGTTCTGTCTCATCTCAGTTTTTCTAGCAGTGAGTATGGCCATGTTTTTGTTTTTTTTCTTTGAGCAATTTTTTTACTCTTTTTTTCTGTATATTTTGGTAGGAACTTTGGCACATTCTTCCTGACAGAACTGGTGTAACTGAGCCATGTTTGTAGGTCACCTTGCTCGCTCCTGCCTTTTCAGCTTTGCCCATAGATTTTTAATAGTATTGAGATCAGAGCTTTGTGATGGCCACTACAAAATATTGACTTGGTTATCCTTAAGCTACTTTGTAACCAGTTTGGCATTATGTTTCAGGTCATTGTCCATTTGGGAGACCCATTTCCGTCCAAGCTTTAACTTTCTGGCTGATGTCTTGAGATGTTGCTTCAGTATTGCCACATAATCTTCTTTCCTCATGATGCCATCTGTTTTGTGAAGTGTACCAGTCCCTTCTGCAGCAAAACAACCCCACAACATGAGGCTGCCACCGCCGTGTTTCATAGTTGGGAAGGTGTTCTTAGGCTTCCAAGCTTCTCACTTTTTCCTCAATGGTCATTAAGGCCAAACAGTTAAATTTTAGTTTCATCAGATCACAGGACATGTCTCCAAAAATGTCGATTTTTGTTCCTGTGTGCATTTGCAAACATTAATCTGTCTTTTTATGTTTCTTTTGGAGTAGTGGCTTCTTATTGGCAGAGTGGCCTTTCAGCCCATGTTGATACAGTACTCGTTGCACTGTGGATAGTGACACCAATCTTACCAGCTTCAGCAAGCATCTTCACAAGGTTTTTTGTTTTTGGGTTGATATGCACGTTGAAACAAAGCACGTTTATTTTTGAGACAACCCGTGTCCTACCTGAGCGGTATGATGGCTGGACAAAAATTTCACCCAAGGATGATCCAGACATTTGCAAGTCGACAATTCTCTCCCTGATATTTTGGCTGATTTCGTTAGACTTTCCCATGATATTATACACAGAAGCAATGTGTTTCTGGTGTGCATTGAAAATATATTATCAGGTGTGTCTCTATTTAACTTATGTCACGGACGCCCCTGCGACCTCTGTCCCGGGTCACAGGCGCGTCCGTGCTCCTGCTCCCAGCGGAGCCCCGTCCCGCACGTCGGGTTCGGGGTCCGCTCATGTCCCGGCCCCGCCGGCGTCCACTTACCCGGCCACGCTCCTGCTCAGTCAGTCTCGGTATCCCGGTGAGGGCCCCGCCCCTAGGGTGTTCCTGTCTTGCCTTACCGTGGACCGACCGTGTGCTTACGTTTACCGACCACGAACCGCCTGTCCTGACCTCCTGCTTTGTCTTTCCGTCTATGACCCAGAGCCGCCTGCTCCTGCCTACCTGCCTGTCCACGACTTCGAGCCTGCCTGCCGATCCTGTACCTTGTTACCCTTGGCCGCCACCGCAGGCAAGCCCCGCCAGTGGTAGTGACCTAGTGGACTCCCGCCGCAGCAAGACCATCCCGTTTTGCGGTGGGCTCTGGTGAATACCGGGACCCACTTACACTCCACTCCCTGGTGTGGGCTTACGCCATCGCCTGCGGTAGTCCAGTGGATCCACCTCCAGACCGTTACAACTTAGATGTTGCCAATAAACAGATGCTTCCAAAGACATGACATCATCATATGGGCTGTCCCAAATTGTTTAAAGGCATAGTAATCATAGTGTATACAAACTTTTGACTTTGCAGAAAGTAATAAAAATGCCTTAAAAATTATCTCTCTCATTATTCTGACAAACAGAAATAATTTAGGTAATCCTAATTGACCTGAAACGGGTAAGGTTAATTCTGATATCATGTCAGTTAGTTACAAAAAACCCTGCATATGTGTCTTTTTATTCAATTGAAACCAGAAGTTTACATACACTATATAAAGAGTACATATTGCTCCAAAAAAAGGGTACCTAAAATCCACACCCATATCCAATAAATAAAATTTCCAGTTGCAATTTTTATTCATTACATGGTTTGAAGTTTTGAGAAAAAAAAAACTAAAATGATCAATGAAAATAAAAATGAATACCCCAGGGGGGTTGGGATTTGGAATGAATTTAAAAAAAGGGAGAATCAAATTTCAGGCTGATCCACCTTAAGTGGAAATGCCCAAAAAAGGGAAATGAGTCTCTTTTTTGGTGTGGCCTACACAACCTGTATGCCCTCCCTTAATGATGAAAAAACCGATTGGATTAGGTCGGGTTAAGGGCTCCATAGCATAATGCCTTCATCATAAAGGAACTGCTGACCATTCCCCACATGAGGCTTGCTTTGTCATACATCAAAGGGAAACCCCGGGGCCCATTGCCTTGCATAGGGTCTCCAATGGGTCTGAGGTCTCATCCCCATACCTAATTTGTAAAGGGTCCCTTTGGGTTTTACCATGGAGGGCTGTGCGGCCCTCCAAAGAAATACCTCCCGCACCATTACGCCCCCTGCCAAACCGTCATGTGGGGGTGTTGCAGTTGGAAGAACTTTTTTCCTGGCATCTCCGGATTCTGCATTTCTGTCACAGTGTCAGTATGAAACCCCCAATGTTGGTCCCAAATGTCGAATCTGTCGTCTTGGTGTTCTCTGGAAAATTTCCCCAATCCCCCGACATGTTGGGCGAGCACAACTCGACTTCGGGGGTAAGGCCCTATACCATCCTCATGGGCTGTTCTGACAATTTGAGCGACACTGGTATTTGTGACCCCTGGAGGTCATTTAGCATGACTTTGGCCCGCTTCTCCTGTCCTCCTTTTCCCCAAAGGGGGAAGGGGGGGTGCTCCATGGGGGTTTTTGCCTCCCTATGGCCCCAATGCTCCTGGGGTACTGGGGTTCTCCTGGTATTTCTCCATGCTCTGGCACTGTGTGACAGACACAGATAACCTTTCACCACAGCCACATTGATTGCCATCCTGGATGAGCTGCATACCGGACAATTCTGTGATTTTTTAGGCCCCGGGCCTAAATGTTTAACCTCTAGGGGGGAGCCATGACAATAGCAAAAGTGCCCCAAAAACAACAGCCAAAAAAAAGGGAACGAGAACAGAAATGTCTGTGGTCATACCTGAAAACCCCCACTCCTTTTTATTGTTTTTTTGAAAAATTCCCTATAAATTTCTACCTTTTTGTTTTGTACCCAATTTGCACAACAGGGGATAAATTGATTCACAATCTTTTTTTTTAAATTAACGGGGAAATTTTGGGATTTCAAAAAATTTTATTAAATTTGGAGAAACCCAAAGTCTCTTCTTTATTTTGGGCCATTTGGCAAATATGAAAAAATTTTTGGTTCCTAATCGACCAAAAACAGGTAAGGTTTTATTCTAATTTCTTGCCCTTTTTTATGAGAAAAAAAAGTTATGTCCCCTTTTTTACACAATAAAAGTGAAATAAACTTCTTTTAAAAACTATATTTATATATATTTTATAAAATTTTTTTTTTATTTTATAAATTTTAAATTTTTTTAAATATATTATATTTTTAAAAATATTTTATTTTTGTGCCATTCAGGCCATACCACAGAACATCCGGGGAAAAACCCCGAAAATTTAATTGTAAATAAAGACCTAGGGATGTTTTTGCCGTGTTCTCTCTTTGGTATAAATGAATTGTTTTAAATCAAATCCTACGCTTGATACAATCCCACCCGTACCAATTATGTAGGGGTTTTTCATTTTTTTTGAAACCGAAACAAAAATAAAAAATTTTTTTTCTTTTCTTTATATTTTTTTGTATTTTCCAAACCAAAAGGGCCCTGAGTGAGAAATCATTTTTTTTTTTGGCTGAATGAAATTTTTTTTTGGGAAACCACTGTGGGTTTGGAATGCAATTTTTTTTGATAAACTTTTTTTTTCCAATAAAATTTAACCGGGAAAAAACGGGACCCGGCACGAGGGCAGGAAGGTTTTCCTTTAAAAAGCCTTAAAGGGGCTGCACGGACGTATGGGCACCTCTTAGGGAAAACACTGCAGTACCAGCGAAAACACAGGTCATGTAACTGTAGTCATTAGCGTTTGCCAATTAAAACCAAAAACCCCCCGGGGCTCCCAGTGACTGATTTTAATACGAGGATTAAAAGGGGGTTGATGCCCGTGCTGTTGGGGAGCAGCAAATAAATGTAAAAAGGGGTGTAAGGGTTCACATAAGAAAGCTCGGGTTATAAAACCTGTTACAAAGGGCGACATCCAGATGTACCTGTCAGTGTCAAATCCATTTCAGGTGCCCAGGTTGTCATTGTCGCATCCAAAAAAGGGTTTGCCGGCGGGTCAGTGTCAAAACCCCCTCGGGCCCAGCGGCCCAGTGTTACTTTCCCCCGGTGTCAGACGTCATTGCCCACTTTCCCCCAGATTTCGGGCTGTCACTGTCAATCCCCCCAGATGTCAGGTGTCCCCCTGTCACTTTCCCCGGGTGCCAGGCTTTACACCCCTCAGGTGTCGGCTGTCAGTGTCACATCCCCCCGGGGTGCGGCGCTGTCACATCCCCCCAGATGTCAGGCTGTCACTGTCACATTCCCCCGGGTGCCAGGCTGTCACATCCCCAGGTGTCAGACTGTCAGTGTCACATCCCCTCAGGTGTCAGGCTGTTAGTGTCCCTTGCCCCCAGATGTCAGGCTGTCACTGTCACATTCCCACAGGTGCCAGGCTGTCACATCCCCACAGGCGTCAGGCTGTCACTGTCACATTCTCCCAGGTGCCAGGTTGTCACATCCCCTCAGGTGTCAGGCTGTCAGTGTTACATCCCCGCAGGTGTCATGCTGTCACTGTCACATCCCCCCACGTGTCAGGCTGTCACATCCCCTCAGGTGTCAGGCTGTCACTGTCCCATTCCCCAGGTGTCAGGCTGTCAGTGTTCCATCCCCCCAGTTGTGCGGCTGTCTGTGTTCCTTCCCCCCGATGTCAGGCTGTCACTGTCACATTATCCCAGGTGCCAGGCTGTTACATCCCCTCAGGTGTCAGGCTGTCAGTGTCATATCCCCCATCAGTGCCAGGGCTGCACATCCCCCAGGTGCAGTCTGGTTCACATCCCCCAGGTGTCAGGCTGTCAGTGTATGCCCCAGTGTCAGGTGTCATGTACATTCCCCAGGGTCAGGCTGTTAGTGTCCATCCCCAGTGTAGGCTGAGCAATTCCCACAGGTGTCAGGCTGTCAGTGTCCCATGCCCCCAGGTGTCAGGCTGTCACTGTTACATTCCACAGGTGTCAGGCTGTCAGTGTCACATCCCTATGTCAGGCTGTACTGTCACATTCCTCTCAGGTGCCAGGCTTCAGTTAATCCCCAGGTGCCAGGCTGTTACATCCCCTCAGGTGTCAGGCTGTCAGTGTCACATCCCCCCAGGTGTCAGGCTGTCACTGTCACATTTCCCAGGTGTCAGGCTGTCAGTGTAATATCCCACCAGGTGTCAGGCTGTCACTGTCACATTTCCCAGGTGTCAGGCTGTCACATCCCCTCAGGTGTCAGGCTGTCAGTGTCACATTCCCCCGGGTGCCAGGCTGTCACATCCCCCCAGGTGTCAGGCTGTCAGTGTCAATCCCCAGGTGCAGGCGTGTCACATCCCCTAGGTGTCAGGCTGTCTCAGTGTACACATTCCCCCGGGTGTGCAGGCTGTCACTGCCCCCCAGGTGTCAGCTGTCAGTTTCACATACCCCAGGTGTCAAGCTGTCAGTGTCACTTCCCCAGGTGCCAGGCTGTCACATCCCCTAAGGTGTCAGGCTGTCAGTGTCACATCACCTCAGGTGTCAGGCTGTCACTGTCACATTCCCCAGGTGCCAGGTTGTCCCATTCCCCAGATGTCAGGCTGTCAGTGTCACATTCCCACAGGTGTCAGACTGTCACTGTCACATTCCCCCAGATGTCAGGCTGTCACTGTCACATCCCCCCAGATGTCAGGCTGTCACATCCCCTCAGGTGTCAGGCTGTCAGTGTCATATCCCCCCAGGTGCCAGGCTGGCACATCCCCCCAGGTGTCAGTCTGTCAGTGTCACATCCCCCCAGGTGTCAGGCTGTTAGTGTCCCATGCCCCCAGGTGTCAGGCTGTCAGTGTTACATTCCCACAGGTGTCAGGCTGTTAGTGTCCCATGCCCCCAGATGTCAGGCTGTCAGTGTCACATTCCCACAGGTGTCAGACTGTCAGTGACACATCTCACCAGGTGTCAGGCTGTCACTGTTACATTCACACAGGTGTCAGGCTGTCAGTGTCACATCCCCTCAGCCGGCAGGCTGTCACTGTCACCGTCCTCCAGGTGCCAGGCTGTCAGTTTAACATCCCCCAGGTGCCAGGCTGTCACATCACCCCAGGTGTCAGGCTGTCAGTGTCACATTCCCCCAGGTGTCAGGCTGTCAGTGAAACATTCCCCCAGGTGTCAGGCTGTCAGTGTCACATCCCCCCCAAGTGTCAGGCTGTCAGTGTCACTTCCACCAGGTGTCAGGCTGTCAGTGTCACATCCCCCCAGGTGTTAGGCTGTCAGTGTTTCATCTCCCCAGGTGTCAGGCTGTCATTGTCACATTCTTCCAGGTGTCAGGCTGTCAGTTTAACATCCCCAGATACCAGACTGTCACATTCCCCCAGATGTCAGGTTGTGACTGTCACTTCCCCCAGGTGTCAGGCTGTAACTGTCACAATCCCCCAGGTGTCAGTCTGTCAGTGTTACATTCCCCCAGGTGTCAGGCTGACAGTTTAACATCCCCCAGGTACAAGGTTGTCACATTCCTCCAGGTGTTAGGCTGCCAGGCTGTCACATCTCCCCAGGTACCAGGGTGTCAGTGTCATATCCTCCCCAGGTATCAGGCTATCAGTGTAACTTCCCCCCAGGTGCCAGCTTTTCCCATCCCCCCAGGTGTCAGACTGTCAGTGTCATATCCTTCCCAGGTGTCAGGCTGTCACCCCTCCCCCAAATGTCAGGTCCACACAACCTGCCCCCCTTATACATGTACTGAACAGCAGAATCAGAAAAATAATTCATTGCCCCCCCAAAAA
>JAODAL010073321.1:0-14777 GCA_025379985.1 Phyllomedusa bahiana | reverse complement strand
TGCCCTTTCCAAATTTAACCAGAAATGGTTTGTACATAAAAAGGGAACAAAAAAGGGACAGAAGTTTGGTGTTAAAATGCCGAGAAAATCCCTATTTTTTTTTTTAAATAGGAAAAAGTGCAGGGAATAGTGTTGGGTTTTTTTATCGAGAAAGTTGAAATCGGACGGGGTTTTTTTTTTGATCAAAATTTTTTTGATCATGCGTTAATTTAGGTTAAAATCTGTGCATCATTTTTTTAAAATCGGCGCCATTTTCGGCGTTTCCCTGTATTTTGGCGGCCACCCAAAATCAGCTTACGAATAGAGCAGGGTGGATGTGTGTGCGACGTCAGACGGGGATGTGTATGGTTCGATTGGCTGGAAAAATCGGTGCCCTTTTTGTTTTACATAGAACGCTTTTCCCTGTTCGCCTATTTTGTCTCTGGGGTTCATAGGGTAGGCGTGCGCTCTGTTGTGCCCAAAAAAAGCTCAGCGAAATTATTCTATTTTTACAGAAAAAAATCTCCCTATTAGTGTGACCCTTAAAATTTTTTGTTAGATTAGAGTTTGGGAAAGATTTTATGTTTTTATGGTAGAGAAATTTAAAGGAGCACCCTTTACCGCTGAATGTAACGGGGGGGAGGGGGGGGTGGGCCCCCTTGGGCGCCCGAAAAGCTTAAAGAATACTGGATAAAGTTCCCAAGACTTATTTGTGACTTTGAAATGCTTTTTGTTTTATTTTTTAAAGTTTTCTTTAAAATATTTCCGGATATTGGGCGGCCTGAATTTAATAGGTTTAAACATTTTTCTAGAACTAAGGTTATTTGTTAGGTGAAAACCCCACTTTTATTATCTGTTTTAATTTTTTTCAGTAGGTGTTCATTTTAAAATTTTGCCCTTTTCCTCCTTTTTGTTTTACCCAACCTTGCATTTTAAAATTTTAAACCCCAGCTTTTTTATAGGTCACCACGGTGAATTGAAAGGTGAAAAAAAATATCTTGTATCTTTCGAATACATAACGATACGTGTTTTTTTGCTTTGGCCCCCACTACGGCTTTGTTCATTGAGGCAATTGCATTTAAAATTTCTGAACCCACAAAAATTTTATGGTCACCACGGGGTGAATTGAAAGGTCCCAAAAAATATCTTGTATTAAACGAATCCCATAACAGATACATGTTTTTTTTTTTTGGGCGCACTCAGCTTTGTTCATTGGGCGTTGCATTTTTAAATCTGAATCCAGAAATTTTATAGTCCACAGGGTAAAATTGAAAGGTCCCCAAAATTTCTTGTATTAAAAGAATAAAAAAAAAGTTACGTGTTTTTTGCATTTTTCCCCCAGCCCAAGTTTTGTTCTTTGAGGCGTTTTGCATTTTAAAATTTGAATAAAAAAAATTTTTTATAGTCACCCGGTGAAATTGTTTGGTGCCAAATTTTTCCTTTTTTTTCCCGAAAAAATTTTCAAAATACGTGTTTTTTTAAATTTGGCGCGGCCAGTTTTTGGTTTAAATAGATTACTTTGCAGTTAAATTTAAATCCAGAAATTTTTTGGGGGTCACCACAGGTAAAATTGATAGGTCCCAAAAATTTTTCCTTTTATTAAAAGTTTACATTTCGTTTAGTTTTTTTTCACTTCGGCGCGGGCCAGCTTTGTTGATAGATCAAATTTGCGAAAAAATTTTTGAATCAGCAATTTTATAGTCCCAAAGGTGAATTGTAGGTGCCAAAAAAAATTTTGTATTACCCGGAAAAACATTTCGGTTTCGTGTTTTTTAAATTTGGCGGGGCCCAGCTTTGGGGTTAGATCTTCTTTGCAGTTATATTTGAATCCGGGCAATTTTTTTGATTTGAGGGTTTTGTAAAATTGCTGTGATTTGCCGTTTTTTTAAAAAGGGGGATTTCCCCAAAACTTTTCCCTTTAACCTTTTAAAATTTTTTATTTTTCTGAACATGGAGCGAAATTCAGGTGGTAAGCGAGAAAAAGGGGGGGGGGTTTGGACTTGGAGGTAGAGGTACGAGAAAAGGTGCCCCTTTCCCCAAGTGGGGACAAAAAAGCAACCCCTGGGATCTTGGGTTTTGGCGGGGGACCGTCAGGTGTCATCGCGGGGGTGGGGGTTGCCTTTTAATAACGAAATTAAAACAGTTTTCCCAATTGTTTTTCAGGGGTTTAAATTTGGCAACCTGTTTGTCCCGTCCGGGGACGGTTTGTCAATTTTCCAGTAAAACTTTTGGGGGTTTTAAAAAAGCCCCTTTTTCCGGAAATTTTTTTTTCGGGGGGGTAATGGGGTTTTTTGGGGTTTTCCCTGTGGCCCGGACGGTTTTTGTCAATGTCCGTGAAAATTTTAAATTGGGGGTTTAAAAAGGGGGGAACTCCTTTTTCGGAAATTTTTAAATCGGGGGGGTCATGCGGTTTGGGGCAAATGCTGCTTTTCCGGGGAACAGGGATTTTAAATTTGTCCATTTAATTTAAGTATGTTGGTTAAAAATATTTCTTTGGGGCCATTTTTAATTTGTGGGTGGGGCGGGTTTTTTGGTTTTTTTGCTGGGGGTCGACGGGGGGGAAAGGGGGGTGATTTTTTTTCTTTTATTTTTTTGTGTTTTGGGCCAAAGTTTTTGCATTTTCCCTTTTGGGCGGGGGGGTTGGTGTTTTTGGGGTTTCCCCCCTGGGGGGTGAAAGTTTGGGGTGGGGGTTGTTTCCCCATGTTTATTTGGGGTCAAAGAATAATTCGACCCCCACTATTGACTATCTTGTGAGGTTGGCGACTTATCGCCCATCAAAACCGATGTCGATGGTCTTCGAAATCGTCAAACATTTGCTTGAACTTAGTAACTTTCTTTTTTTGAAAAGGTTTGGGGGCACTTGCCCCTTAAATTCCAACCTACACCCCTACATATGGACCCAAGAAAAAGGGAAAAAACCCTTTGAGACATTGCTTTTTGCCCATCCCAAGGGAAGCAAATTCCCCCCTTAATTTTTAAAATTTTGACAATTGGGGATTTTTTCCCTGGACCCAATACCCTTTTCTTCAAAATTCTAAAAACCAAAATCTGTAAAAATTCCCATTTTTCAAAAAAGGCCCTCAAAGCTTTTTTTAAAAATTGTTGAAAATTTTTTTTAAAATTGGGACCCGGGTTTTAAACATGTCCCCTGAAAACCTTTTCCTTTACAGTAGGTACGCAGCAATCCTACTTGTTTGGGGAATGCGTTTTTACCCAAACAAGTTTGTAGTTGCATCGGGTTTAAAGTTTGCCATTTTTTAAGTTACTGAATTTCCCCTTTTGGTTGCTCATTAATGGTCCCCTTTTTTCTTTTTAACAGTTTTTAAAATATAGCTTTCCTTTTTCTGAGTAGTGGCGTCACAAAAATTATTTTTCCCTTATGACGTGTAAAATTGTTTTCCCCTTTTCTATTTAAAAAGGGTATTCGTTTCATTGGTTTCCCTTTAAACCTGTATTTAAAAAGTCATTTTAAGCTTTTAAAAATTCTTTTGTTTTTCCCCCCCCGATTTTGCTTTCTTCAGATTTAAAGTTTTTCCTGCTTTTTACACTGATTTTTAGATCCATCCACCCCTTTGCTCTTACGACTTTTGCAGTGTAATTATTCACACGTCCGCCGTTTTTTTTTCTAAATGGGTGCTGCATATAGTTTAACCCTTTCTTGGTGGAGTTTTTTTCCCCTCTATATGCCCCAATTACAAAAAAAAAGGCTAAAATCCCCTTTTTTTTTGAAAGGGTTTTCCTTTTTTTAAAATTTTTTTTTTTTTCCCTAAAATTTTTGGCCAGCATACCCCTTTAATGCTTTTGCAGGGGGCCAGGTTGATGAGGAAAATCTTTTTCTGCTTTTTTTGCTAAAAGGGACTGGGGCTTGTTCAAATTACTTTTTTTGAAAGTTTTAATCATTTAGAGCTCTGTAGCCTTGTGACTATTTTTTAAAAAACCTCCGGGAAATTTTTGCCCTCTAGAAAGGTCGAAATGGAATTTTTGAGCTGATATGCTTATGTCTAAAACCCCCCTTTTTGTTCCTGTCAGGGGACTGTTGAAACAATCCCGCTCTTTTGTGACTGTGGGTTAAATCCCCTGCCTGTTGGGTGTAGAATCTGTTGGTTGTATTTTTTGCCTTTCCCGGGTTTTAAAGGGCCCCAGTGCAGAGAGTTCTGCTTTTGGGCCCAAATTGCTTTTTAACTGTGTTTTAAGGAAACACCAAACCCATTCGGGACAAGTTTTTTGGTTTTTTTTTTCCTCTGAGCATTGTTGGGGCTTAAAATTGGGGTTTTTTTTCCTGATTGGTTTCTGACTTTGGGTTGAATTTGCTTTCCGTTTGCCTGTTTGCCTCCCTAAAACACTTGGTATTTTTTGAGATTCGAAAAAACTCCCCCTGCCCTTACCATGCTCTTTTTTGGGACTATCCCCCTTTGCCTGATTTTGGGTTCATTGCCCTCCCAAAAGGGCCCCAAAGGGTGCCCCGGGGTCGGGGGGTAGAAAAATTTGGGGTACCCCTGAAAACCAAGTCCTTTCCTCCCTTTGGCGGGGGTTCTGGTAAATTATGGGAGCTTTTGTGGGGCCCCTTTTCCCACCTCCTGACTGGTGAGTCATTACAGTTTAATCCTTTTTTTGGGAACCAACCCAAAACCCAAACAAAAAATTTGGCCCTGAAGCGGGTGTGGTTCTGAAAAGCAGCATTGTGAGAAAAACCCTTTTTAAATTTAGAGTTGGGCATCCTGCTATACCCCTTTACAAACTTAAGCTTTGTTTGATTCTTTTTTTAGGTACCTTGTTTAGTCATGGTTGTAATAAAAAGCAGATTTCTGAAAAAAAAGGGGTCAGTTTTTTTGAAACCCCACATATTTGCCTTTTAAACCAAGGCTTATTTTTCCCCCATGCCTACTTTTTTAAAATTTTTAATCCGAATTGTACAAAATTTGTTAAAAAACCCCCATTTGGTAAAAAAACCCTAACTGCTAATGGGATATGTTTTTACATTTTTTTGGCATTTAAGACGTAAAATAAATGGTCCCATTTTTTGGGGACCAATTCCCAAAAGATGTTTTTGGGGAAAAGGGGGTTCCCAATTAGCACAAGGAGTTTACCCAAAATTTTGGTTTCATTTTTTTGATAAATAAACCCTTTTAAAAAAGATTTGTTAGCCATTTGTTTTATAAAAAAGGGGGTTTTAAATTTTACAAAAACCACGCATTCCAAAAATAAAAATTTTCGGGGAAATTTAAAACACTTTCAAGGGTCATTTACAAGAGTTAAAAGAATTTTACTTTATATTTAAAGTAAAAATTTTTTTTTTTGCAAAAAACTTAAGTATACAGTTTCCACATGCAGGGGCCTTAAACGGAAAACCAAAGAATTATTGCTTTTGGTGGGGAAAAGTGTTTTGAATTTTGGAGTTTGGTTCCTTTTTAAAACACTCACAGTTTCTTTCCATGATGCGATTTTTAAAACCCCTAAAAAACGGAAAAAAAATATGTAATTGGGCCCTTTTACTTTCAGTATAAAACCCGAAATTAAAATAAAAAAAACTTTTTTTAAAACAAACACAATTTAAATTATGCTTAATTTATTTTTTTAAGCTTTATGGCCCCAATTTTTTAGATTTCTTCACCACTTATTTATTTAAAGGGGCTTTGGGGAAAGGGGAAAAGGGGTTCTCCCAAAACGTTGCGGGGTGGCTTTTAGATGCGTGTTAATTGGGCCGCTCAAGCGGATGTGGGACGGGTTTTGGGGGGAGGCTGGAAAATAACCTCACGGTTTGGGCTTTTCAGGGGTCGGCCCAAGTTATTAAGGAAACGAAGGGAACCCTTCTGTTTTTGGGGTTTTTTTGGTTTTGTTTGTGATTTTAATTTTTTTTAAAGGAATTTTTGGGGAGTTTTTTCCACTAGACGTTTTGTTTGTGCTGGAGGGCTGCTATAACAGGCCCAAAAAGTTTGGGCTTGATTGGCACATCAGGAAAAAAACACCCATCTTGGGTTTTTGGTTAAGCTAGTAGTAGGGGGAAAAAAAATTAAAAGTAGTTACTTCGGTAATTTGTGCTCGGATGAGCAGGGATATGTTTCTTTGGGTTTTTTTTTTGACACCCCTCTTTTATTTCGGGTTTCTTTAAAAAATGTTTGGGGGGCAGCTTAGGCCTAAAAAAGGGGTGTCTGTGTCCTATTTTTCCGTGGGGCTTTGCTGGAACCCCCGGATGACGATATTATTTAAAATTTGACATTTCCCCGTAGACTATATGTCCCCAAATTTGTAGCTAAAGGGTTTTTAGGGGTACCCCCGAGGGTTTAGGGCCCCTCCCCGTATGTTGGTTTGGGATTTAGAGCTTTATTTAAAAAAATTAAAATAATAAAATTCACCTCTCCCCGTTCCCCTTTATTAGGCCCTTGCTGCTCTGTCTTCCCCATAAGTGGCTTTAAGTCATCAGGATTAAAGTTATCCCCGCGGTTTGGTGGTTTTGCAGAAAGGGGTGCCCAAAGGGTGCCTGCCCCTCAAACCCGGAGTACTCTTGACCCGTTTTTAGCCTTCAAAACTTCCCAAAAAAAAAGGACAAATTTACATTTTAAAAAAGGCCAAAGGGCTGGAAGCCTTGCGGGCGATGGCCCGAGACAAGCGTGGGGTAAAACCACCCAGCGATGCCCCCCCTAGGTAAATAAAACCCCCCCCATAGGTAAAAAATATAAACCCCCCTGTGGTTGATATGTAAAGGCCCACCGGGAGGACTTTATAGGCCCCCCCGTTGGTATTTAGCCCCTGTAGGATTTTTTATTACCCCAAATTTTTTGGCCCTCGGGAGGGAGCTATATAGGGCCTCCCGTAGGTTCGTAGACCCCTTGGGAGGTAGGGATATTATTATTATTTTTTTTTTTATTTTTTTCTATCATTTATTTTTGGGGTGGCCTTGATTCCAGGGGGCTGTTTAAATTTTAGGCGGGTAAAAATTTAAAAAACATTGGTAAAAAAAAATTCAAAGTGACAATAATGACTAACAACTGGTACAGAGGGGAGGGGTCCCTGCCCGTGAGGGCTTACAATCTTTCGGGGGGGGTTTAAGAGACAGAAAGGGGAGGGGCCGCTTTTTTGTGGGGGGAAACGGGAAAAAGGTTAATGTTTGTTAGACGATCCCGAAAAAGGGGATGGGTTTTAGGTTTCGTTTGGGGCTAGTGAGAGAGGGGGAGAGGTTTTGAGGGGTTGAGGCAGTGGTTCCCAAAATGTGGGGGAAGCACGAGGAGAAGTCTTTTAGGCGGTTAGGGGGGAGGGGTTTAAAAGGGGGAGCAGGGGGAGGTCCTGTGAGGAGCGAAGGTTGCGTAGGGGAGGTTTTTTTTAAGGGGAATTTAATAGGCAAAGGGAAAAAATATAAAGGGGGAAAAAAAGGGGTAAAAAAAAGGGGGAAAAATTAAATAAAAAGGGGGGGAAGGGCGAAAAAGGGGGGGGAAAAAAAGGGGGAAAAAAAAAAGAAAAGGGCAGCAGAGTTCAGGTGGTTTGGGGGGGGCGAGGATGTGTGGGAGGCCACAGGAAGGAGTTGCAGTAGTCTTGGCGGGGATGGCTAGGGCATGCACCGCTTTTTTGTGCTTTCGAGTTAAGAAATGAAACGGTTTTGGGAAAAATTTTTTTGGGGAGGTTTACAGGAGGGGGGTGAGGGTTTTTTTATGCGGTTTGAAGGACAGATTGGGGGTCAAAGGTTATCCCAAGGCGCGGACCTGTGGTTTGGTGAGAGATTTTTAAAACCATTGACGTGATAGAGAATCAGGTGGGGGGATAGAGTGGGAAGGGGGGGGAGGGGGGTTTAAAAAATTCATTTTTCCACGTTTTGTTTTTTGGAGAAAGGTAAAGGGGAAGAAGGGAAAAAATGGGAAAGAAAAGGGCCCGTCTGGGAAACTGGGAAGAGAAAAACAGGGGACACTGGGGCCCGAGTTTTAGAGTTGGGTGTATCAGCATACAGGTGGTATTGAAAGCCCTGGATGCTATTTAGCTGATCCGGACGGGGTGTTTTAAAATTTTTAGAAGAGTAGGTTTGGGCCCCGGGCTGGCGGGCCCCGGGGGGGGCCCAAAAGAAAAGTTTGGGGGAGGGGGGGGGAGGGGTGCGGGGAGTGTGAGATGCGAATGTTCTATTTGGTGGGTTTGAGGAAATTCCGGAGAGGGCCCAAATCCCTGAGGGCCCAGGGAGGGTAAGGGTGTGTAGGGGAGTGAATAGTCGACAATGTCAAAGGGAGAGGAAAAGTCTTGGAGGGGAGCACGAGTAGTTTGGGGTGAGGCTTTTTTCAAATTACGGTCTTTTTGGGGCCTGGGTTTAGGGGGGGTTTTTGTAGGTGGGGGGAAAAGGAAGCCCCATTGGAGCGGGTCAAGGAGAGGGGTTGGTGGAGAGATGGGAGGCAGTTGAAGTTTGGCATTTTGCTCAAGGGGTTTTTGATGCGAATGGAAGCAGTTTAGAAAGGGGCGATAGGGTTTGGGACAGTGGGAGGGGTCAAGAGATGGTTTCTTTGGATGGGGGTGATTAGATGTTTTTAAAGGAAGGGGGAGAAAATGCTAGAAAGGGGTTAAAGATAGATTGAAAAAGGGTGGGTGAGGGGGTGGGTTTTAAACAGTACCCAAGGTCAGGGATGAGGTGGGGGTGGAGTGGGTCAAGGGCTACAGGTGGTGAGGTTTTATTTGAACCGTACCGAGGAGACTTGGCAGGAGTGATTTGGGAGAAGCCAAAATTAGAGGGGAAAAGTGATGAGCAGGTTTTTGAGGGGGGGCTGTAGAAACCCCCAAAGGGAGTTATAGACCCCCTGCAGGTAGGTAGTTTACGAAAACCCCGAACTTAGTTATTTTGCCCTATGTAGGTGTTTTCCCCGGGAAATAGGTTTTTTTTGGGCCCCTGTTGGTAGGGTTCTAGACCCCTTTAGATATTTAAGTCCTCTGTGGGTTTTATTTGACCCCTGTTGGTATTAAAAACCCCCCTAGGAATTTTTGGCTCCCTTTGGGGTTGGGGTATGTAGGCCCTCTTTTAAAAAATTTTGGAAAAAACAGTTACGGGGGCGTTCTTTCCAGGGGGTTTTTGATGAAATCACGCCCCCTACACTGCACATGCTTTGGTTTCCCCTTAAAAACCAAAAGCCTCAGGCATAGCCCAAATTTTTTTTTGGGCTTGGGGAAACCCAAAGAGGGTTTAGGCAGATGATCAGTACACCCAGGGCCCCCTAAATTTTCCCTTACTACTATGGGACTGTTGACTTTTCCTGCAAACCACGTAGCCCAGAAACCATAGTTTTTTAAAAACTGTATGTGCCCCCCCGGAGGATGACCCCCTTTACAGTTTAGAAAAATGCGGGAAAAGCTCAGGCCCCCCCACTGGGAAGCGGGGAAGTTAAATTGTGGGGGGGCCCGGGGAACTGGAATAAAATCCCCATGGCATAACCCCCCCCAGCAGCCAAACATACAATACCCCTCCCCTTAAAAAAATTGCCCCTTGTTCTCGACATCCCCACTGCCCTAAAATAAATTTCATATAAGGCTGTTTTTCACACAGAGCGTTTTTGATGAATTTTTTATGGGGTTTTTGGTGGGGTTTTTGTGCGGGAAAGGGCAGGCAGTTAATGATAAAACATTCCCCCCACAAAAAACGCATCAAAAAATGCACCAAAAACCGCTCTGTGTGAGAAAACCCCTACAGAAAAGCAAAGAGAAACAGTGGTCCCAGAGAAAACCCCCTTTCCCAAAGGGTTTTCAGGTGTGCACTTGTTTTAAACAATCAGGGAAAAACCCCCCAAAAATGAAAATAAAAATTAAGCCCCAAACCCAAAAAACCTAAAAACCCCAAAACCAATCACACCCCCAGGTAGTCAGGTCACCTTTAACCTTGAACACAGCCCCCTGACTCAACACGGGAAATTTAAAACTTACCCCGGAAAAGAGGGACTCACAGGAGACTTTATCTTGATGGGATTTGTTTCTTCCCCTTTTCTTCTTTCTGGAACAAACCTCCAGGGACCCCTTTCCCCTTGTTTTTGGTCCCAGCATGCAATGTCTTCTTCTAGTGGCCCACACTCGTACCTGTAAAATTTTCCCCAAAAAAAATACATCTTGGGACTCCACTTTTTTCCGGGCATTTTCCCCAAATCAATTCCCCAAACAGCGGGTTTTTAGACCCTAAAAATTAGAAATTTAAAAAAAGAAAATAAAATGGCAGTAAAATAGGTAGGGCCCCCCCTTAGGCAGGCAGGGCCGTATGTTGGCGGCAGGGCCAAGATGCAGGCAGGCAGGGGGCAGAATGCAGGCCAGGGAGGGCCAGTATGCAGGTAGGGCCCGGGACAGTATACAGGCAGGGCCCGTATACAGGCAGACAGGGGGCCGTATAAAAGGCAGGACAGAGCCCTTTTTAGGCCCGACAGGGACAGGTATTTTGGCAGGCAGGACAAATGTATAGGCAAACCAGGGCAATGTATAGGTAGGGAAAGGGGTATTATAGGCAGGGCCAAAAGGGAGGTATAGGTAGGCAGTGCTTTTTATAGGCAGCCAGGGCAGGATATAGGCCCGCCCAGGGCAGGGCATATATAGCCAGGGCAGGGGGATAGGTAGCCCGGGAGGGCATCTTTTAGCCGGGCAGGGTATAGGTATCCAGGGCAGGGTTAAAATAGCCCGGGCGGGTTAAGGGAGCCAGGGCCCGGGCATATATAGCCAGGGCGGGGATAAAGGGAAACCAGGGGCCCCGGGCATCCCTTTAAACCCGGGGGAAAGGGGATAGGTAGCCAAGGGGAAGGCATCATATAGCCAGGGCAGGGTATTGGTTCCAGGGCCCGGGCATCATATTCCAAAGGGGGGGCATAGGTAGGGCAGGGCAGGGGGATTCATATAGCCAGGGAGGGCAAAAGAAAGGCCCCAACCGGGGGCTTATTTACCCCCGGGAAGGGAAAAGGGTAGCCCGGGGCAAAGGGCCAAAAACCGGGGCCAAAGGGGGGGAATTTAGTTAAAACCCAGGGCCCAAGGGGAACGTATGCCCCGGGGAAGGGTTACCCCGTCCAGGGGCCTTTTAATATAGGGCCCAGGAAAGTGTTATAGGGGGGGCCGGAGGGATGGGGGGCTTGGGGGGGGGGTTTGGGGGGGGTCCAGGAAAAGGGTTTCCCTATGGGGCCCGGGCCGGGACTATATGCGGGAGGGTTTAGGTGCCGGGGGGGGGTTTTTGGGGCCGGGGGGGGCCCCAAATTTAGCCCGGCCCGGGGTTAAAAAATTTAGGTAGCCCTGGGCAGGGATCTTTTAGCCCAAAGGGGGGGGCTTTATATTTGCCGGGCAGGGGGCAAGTTTTTAGGGCCGGGAAGGGGTATTTATAGGGGAGCCAGGGCAGGCCCCGGGGTATATAGGCCCGGGCGGGCCCCCTTTTTGGGAAACCAGGGCAGGGGCAAAATTATAGCCCGGGGAAGGGCTATTATTGGCAAACCAGGGCAGGGGCCCGTAATTTTTAGCCAGGGCGGGGCTATTATAGGCAGCAGGGCAAAAGGCGGCCCCGGTGGTTGCCGGGTAGGGCTTTTATAAAGGACCCCAGGGGGAGGGGCATATATAGCCAAAAGGGCAAGGGGGAGTATTATGCAAGGGGGAAAGGGGTATTATAGGCAGCCAGGGCAGGGGCGTATTTAGCCAGGGCAGGGGCCCGTATTTTGCCAGGGAGGGGGAGGGGCCGTATATAGCCCCGGGCCCCAAAGGGGAGGGGCAGTATATAGCCCAAAAGGGGGGGGCAAATATTTGGCGGGCCGGGCCCGGGGCGTATTTTGCCAGGGCCCGGGGCAGTATAGGCAAATAGGGCAGGGGGCCCGTTTTTTAGCCAGGGCAGGGGAATATTTTGGGATCTAGGGCAGGGGCAGTATATAGCCAGGGAAAAGGGGCAGTAAGGCAGCCCAAAGGGGAGGGGCCCGTATATAAGGGGGGGGCAGGGGGGGGGGGGGGGCAGTAAAATGGGCAGGGTAGTATATACCAGGGGGCAGGGGGGGAGTATAGGAAACCCGGGCCCGGGGCCGTATATAGGCCCGGGGAGGGGGAGTATAGGCGCCGGACAGGGGGGAGTATTTTAGCTAGGGGGGGCCCGTATAAAAGCCAGGGAAAGGGGAAATATAGGATCCGGGGAGGGGCAGTATAGGCAGCCAAAGGGGCGAAAGGGAGTTTTTTAAAAAAAATAAAAACGGAATACAACAGGGGGAAAACCGAGGTTCCCCCTTTTCAAGGGGGGAGTTGGGGCTTATGCA
The DNA here is from genome assembly GCA_025379985.1 of Phyllomedusa bahiana. NCBI lineage: Eukaryota > Metazoa > Chordata > Amphibia > Anura > Hylidae > Phyllomedusa > Phyllomedusa bahiana. Next base: position 2,589 of record JAODAL010073321.1, on the reverse strand, counting down.
ATTTTTTGGGGGGGGAGGGACCCCGGCGAAGGGAAGGAAAATTTCTTTGCCGCCCCCTGCCCCGGGCTCCTGGGAGTGAAAAGCGGGTCGGAGTCCCCGGTGGGTTAAGCCCCCGGCCGTGCTTTTTCACCGCGGGGTGCCAAAAGGCGGCGGGAAGGGGGAAAAGGCCCGCATGGTGGGTCCCCGGGGACCCCGGGAAAGCATCCCGTTTTGGCCGGGGGGGGGGGCCCCCGTCGGCCCCCTGCCCCCCAGGGGGCTGGTCGCTGATGCGACCAAATTTCGGGCCCCCGTAGCCCTTTCCAAAAAAGACCGGCATCGGGGCCCCCCCGGGGGGGAAAAACCGTCCCCCCCTCGGGGCGCGAAAACCGGGCCGGCCCTTTCGGCCCGGGCCCTAGCGGCCCCCCCCCCCGGGCCCAAAAGCCCGGGTTTTCCCCCCATGGTTTTTAAGGGCCCCCCCCCCCCCCCCCCGGGCCTTTTTCCTTTTGTGGGGCCCGGGATTTTGTGGCCATGAAAACGAACGGGATTTTTGTGTTTCCTCGGGGTGTGCAAAAAAGTTTTCAACTGGCAGTGGCACGTGTCAACCCCAAAAAAACCCCTGTAAAAAATCCTCCGGTGGGCCCCCCAATCCCAAAACACTGACCCAAAAAAACCCTACGACAATGAATATTTTAAAGGGGGTTTTCTCGCTACAATGATTGGGTTTTAATTTAAAGTTTTTTAAAAACAAGCAGCTTTGCAATATATGTTCATTACAAATGTTCTACTGATTTTGAGCTAGCCCTGTTAGTATTACTACATCAGCTTCTCAAATCTCTATAGTAGCTGACCTGTTGATCCTTATCTTACTGGCTGTCAGGTCTGAATGACTCATCACCTTGAAGACAGGTTGGAGCAGAGAGCCCCTCCCACACAGAATGCTTCTGGAGTGGAGGGGGGGAGGGGGAGGAGGACTCTGGCGTCTGTGTCCGAGCTGCTGGATTAACCCTGTGTGTCCTGCTTCCTCCTGCTCTCTACACAGATAGATTGACAGCAGTGACCCTGTCTGTTACTATAATCATGATATGTCTTTGGAACTGTGACTATACTAATACTATACAAATCAGGCATGTGAATACTTTATGTTCTCCTATATTAGGGACACATCCTGAGTATAGTAACACTGCCCTTGTTGTTGCTGGAGATGTGGAGACTTGTAAGCTAAGCAGGGGATATAGGAACACATGCATCCCCTCTGCTCTATTAGCACACAGCTTCATATTCCTCTCTACACTCCTAGATCAGCCCTCTCCTGCAACAGACCTAGGCAGGCACACACAGGGTGAACTTCTGAGAGCAAACCCCCTCCCCCACTGTATAGAAGTTACGTAGCTGCCTGTGTGCTGATGGGAGGGGGGAGAGGGAGCAGAACAGACAGACCAAGAAGCACGCCCCTCAGTTCAACTTACCAGGGACACTGACAGGCTGAAAGCTCATAATGAGACAACTCCTTTAAATTGCATTACTTCTATGCTTTATACATGCCCAAAGTAAAGTCACCCTGATGCAGTTGGTAGGCAAACACAACTTGATCATAGTAAAAGCATTTTGCTTTATATGTTTCAATGTTTTTACTTGTCCAAAACTTGTATAGATTTTAGCACCAGCTATGTCCTGCTGTGTTTGGTGTTTGAGAATTTAATTTCTGCAGTCACAACAATGTGCAATAGTGTCTAAACAAATAGCAAAGGAATATGCGCGCTGTTTTTTGTTTTTTAACTTGGATTGATGTTTCCTTATTCACTTTTATTTGGTCAGAGTGTTCTTAATCAAAGAAAACAGAGATAGAAATGCCCAAAAAAAAAACACCACAAGAAAAATCACACTTTTTTCAAAAATGCTTTGTGTGACACCAGCCTCAGAATTATGCATTTTTTAAAAGTAAAGTTACATATATATACTTTTAACTGCTGCATTTCATTTGCTTTGGGTATGTTCAATCGTTCTGGAATCATGTTATCATAGCTCCAGTAAGTCCAAGGTTTAACTCACTGGATGGAGAATTAACAGTGACACATCCTGTGAAAGCCTGTACTTCTAAAAGTGTGAGTCATGTGCTGAACAGCATGACAACTATGAGACCCAAAACATATGGTGAAAATCTATTGCTGCCACATATGGGATTCTTAGAAAGACTCATTACTGAATATTTGTATAAATAATAACTACTGGTTTCAAATCCGGATTTTTCAAAAGAAAAAAATGTCTGTAAGAGTTTTGTGGTCGTATACAAGAAAATAAATTTATATTTATGATTAAATAATAACAATTGTCATGCTAGACATGGCTTTTACACTGTAGAATTGGTCTTGTAATGAAAGAAGAGTACAACTTACAATATATATATATATATATATATATATATTATATATATATATATATATATATATATATATATATATATATATATATACAGTCATATGAAAAAGTTTGGGCACCCCTATTAAACTAAATAATTTTTAGTTCTAAAATATTTGGGTGTTTGCAACAGCCATTTCAATTTGAATATAAAAAAATTAAAATTTTTTTTAGAAAAAACCCTTTTGGAAATCA
>JAODAL010073320.1:0-14777 GCA_025379985.1 Phyllomedusa bahiana | reverse complement strand
TGTTTTTTTATTTTATTTTTTTTTGTTCACAAAAAAAACAACTAAAAAAAATTAAGAGTCAAAACAATAAAGTGATGCAAAAATGACATAAAAGTCCTTTAATTCAAGTATAGAAGTCCTTGGAACAATTTTAAAGAAAAAATTATTTATACCAAAACAATATAGAAAACATAGAGAAACAATAAAAACTGAAAAAAAAAAAAAATTGTAAAGATTAAAAAATTAAATTTTCTAAGAAACCTAAAGTCCCTCTTTATTCAATCTCGTTTGGACCCCCTCCCCCCCACCCAACACAAACTAATGAAGAAAGCAAAGCCCCTCCATTAAAAATTCCGGGGCAGCATGTCCCCTCCCCCCCCCCCGACCCCACAAGTGATCCTATGACTAACACTTTCCCCGATCCTGTTTGATTGAAAACACTCACAAATAGACTAAAACCTCGAGGAAATAAAGAAACAAAAATACAAAAATTTTTTTTTTTTTTTTGTTTTATGATGGACCAAAATGAAAAGCCGGCATAGTGAAATAGGCTTTATTAATAGATTCCAGTGTCTTCTTACTGGGGGGTTTCCCAAAAACCAACGTTTTTTGCCCAAAAAGACATGAGAATTTGAGTTTTTGCCCTCACCATTTCATGTTACTAAACTGCATTTTTTTTTTTTCCCAACCCCGGTTTTGAATTTTTTTGTCATAGAAAAAATGTCACCACCCCAAGGGGAAGGGGTTTTAAAGGGGGTGCAGTGAAAAGGGGCAATAAACCGACTAAAAAAATTTTGAAAAAACCCAAAGCACCCAATGGGAAGGGATTAAAAATGTTTATTTAAAAGGGGTGCAAACATCCCCAATTTAAGAGTAGAAAATTTTGAACATACTCAACAAGTGTTTTACATGGATAAATTTATACTATGGTGAAATTGATGTCAGTAAAGTCGATTTTTTCCAATCCGATTTTGAATTTCTTGAGGACATTCACCGGCACGGTATCTTGTCAAATTCGTGTGAATAGACCAGCTTGGTGCTCCACGTGGCCAAATCTGCAGCCAACAAGCTTCCAATCCATTGCAGAAACCCCAAAAATACACCCTTTGGTTTTCCCCAAAAAAGGAAAAGACTGCATGTGAAGTGCCCTAAAAGTAAATCGAAAGCTGGATGGGGCCGACCTCACTGATCTCGGTGGTGGTGAACATTCAGCAAGTTAGGGGTTGTTCACCGACGCTTTTGTGTCCGTTTTAGGATCCGTAAAAACGGATCTAAAAATTTCAGTGTGTTTAACATTCTTTCATGGCAAAAGCGCATCGCTTTCACAGGGATGTGCCTCCTTTTTTCGCGAAAATTATTTTGGGATCCGTTTTAAAAATTTGACAGTCAATTCCTTCGTTTTACCAAAAAAAACCCCCATAGGAAATTGGTGCGCTTTTGGGCACCCCCGAAAGCGGATGCAAAACGAGCATTTTTTGGGGTGCGTTTTAGATCCTTTTCGAGCAAAAACCTCGAAAACGCGGGATTTAAAAAAAAATTTAAAAAATTTTAATATTTGTTGGCTTATATTTAGTTTATAAATGTTTTAAAATATTAAAAATTAAAATTTAATATAAAGGTATTAATATTTATTATATATATATATATTTTTTTTTATATAAAATTCTATACAAAATTTAAATGTTTTTTAAAAAAAATTTTAAAGGGGTTATAATATTTTAAAAAATTCATTTATAAATTATTAAAAAATTAATAAAAATTTTTATATATTTATATATATAAAAAAAGGTATATAAAATATTTTTAAATTTATAAATATTTGTTTAAAAATTTTTTTATTTTTAAAACTGATTTTAAAAATTTAAAATTTACATGGGGGGGGTTTTAAAAAATTTTGGTTATTTAAAAAAAAAAAAAATGGGGGGAGGGCAGGTTCTAAAATCAAGGTTTTTTACAGCACTCACAGGTAAAAAAAAGTTTTTTTCTTGGTATTGATAGGTTTATTATATTTTAAAATTTGCGTTTGATAGGGTTGATTTAAAAAAAAGTTTTAAAAAACGTATCCAAAAAAACGGACCAAAAAAGCTGCAAAACGTAAATTGCATCCAAAAAGGATAAAATTTCTTTTTTTGGGTCCCCTTTTGGGTCAGTTTACATCCAGTTTTCGCAGGTTAAAAACGGATCCGTAAAACGCATCCAAAACGTCGTGTGAACAAGCCCTTAAAGTGGGAATGGAATAATCTGTCTACAACATGTTTTTTTTATCACATCTCCATAAATTCAATCACTCGCATTTATTTAAAAAAAATACCAAATATAATAAAATATCCAACATATTAAAACCATCTGCTGACAGAAAAATATTACAAATTTTGGGAAAATCAAATCAAAGGTTTTTCAACTCAACCTTCCTTGTAACTTCTCGCAAAATTTTTTTTGATTCTTTTCTTTCTTTAACAAAATAGGTAGCTGAACCCCAAAATTCACTTTTTTTGGGTTTCCTTCACACCGATGAAAGATCTGCTAAACCGAAACTTATAATTCTGACGGAGTTCCATACAAAAAATGTCCAATATGCATTCATTGCTCAAAACCCTTTTTTTTAAGGGTGGAAATATTTGTTTGTGAAATAAAGCCAAAAAATATAGCGAAAAGAAACTTTATAAAAAAAATACACAAACATATAAAACAATAAATTTTTTTTTAACAATATATTTTATTTATATTACCACACACACATACATTTCACACCAAAATATATATATACATAACCAACATAATATACACACATTTTATTTAACATATATACACACACACACATTTTATAATATATAATATAATATTACATACAATATATACACCCACACATTTATTAATTATATAAAATACATACATAATTTAACAACACACACACCTTTTTATAGATAAAATACATCATTATTAATAAATCATACAATATATATATTATATACACAACACATTAAATATAAAATACATACATATAAAATATATACCACAAAAATTTATATATAAATCATACATATTTTAAACACCCCACCCTTTATATATTATATAATAAATAAAAATACTTTTAAAATATATACCCCACACACATTTATATACTTTATATTAAAAAACATACTTTATTACACACACTATTTTATAAATAAAAAAATACAATACATTATCACACCTAAAAAATATTTTATAAATATATATATATATAAATCCTCATATATACAAAACACACTTATAAAATTTATATAAAAAAATACTTTATAAACACACACACCCCATTAAATATTTTATATATAAATATATAAAAAATTTAAAAACCCCATTAAATATATATATAATATTATATATATATATACACACACAACATTTATATTTTTTTTATATATACAAACATTTACACAAAATTAAATTATATATATATTAAAATTTTAAAACCACAAAATTATTTTATATATATATAACCCCACTATATACACACACAATATTACACACCAAATAATATATATATAAAATAAAAATACACACAATATAACACCCCCACCAAAAATAAAATATATTTTATAACATATATACACACAACACTTTATATAACAATTTTATAAAACCCCAAAAAATTATATTTTACATATAATATACAACAACACATTATTATACAAAATTTTATTTCACAACATATATAATATTTATATATTATTTTATAAATTACAAAAAATTATATTACATATATATATTTTATATATTAATATATATATTCCCACACACACATTATTTATTTATATATATATATATATACAAAACACACACATTTTATATACATATATACTTTTTAATATAAAATAAATTTATATTATTTTATATTTTTAAAAACACATTTATATATACATATATTATTTAAAATAAAATACACACACATTATTATACATATAAATTTTTAATTTACACACACATTATATATACTTTTATATATCCACCCACTTTTTTATACATTTTAATATAAAAATATACACGCACATTATTTATACATATATAAAACACCCCCACACATTTTTAATATACTATATATACACACACCACAAATAATAAAATATATAATTATAAAATCCCCACACCAAACATTATATATACATATATATATATATATTTTATAAAATACCCCCACATTTTATAAAAACATATATATATATTTATACACCACATTTATATACATATATATAATATAAACACACACATTTATAAAAACCAATATATTTTTTTTTATATATATTTTTACACAAACACACAACACACCACACACACAAACAACAACAACACAATACCCCAATACACAAAATACACACCACCCACCACACATACAACTTTTTTAATATATATAAAATATATATTTTTTTTTAAAATAAAATTATTTATATATATAAAATTTTCAATTTAATATATATATATATTAAAAATAGATGGGATTTTATGCGTAGGGCCCAATAAAAAATTAACAAAAAAAGAAAAAAGGAAAAGGAAAGGGAGTAAAAAAAATTTTTAAAATTTAAAAGGGCATTTCTACCAAATCTTTTCCAAAACCCAATCTAACACTGGGTGTGGAGAGATGCTACTGTACACTGACTAATATAGTTGTCAAAGTAATCATATGACGTTTAGTATGCATCATATAGGGATCCTACTTTCTAGAACAGAAGTCAGTGCAAGGATGTCTAAGTAACGGGAAAAAGCCCGCAACACTCCAAAACCCAATTTTGGGATTGGGTTTGGAAAATTCAGTGGGGTTAAAAAAAACCGAGAAATTTCAAATCCCCAAAAATTTTTTTTATTAAAAAAAAAATTTAAAAGAATTTCTAAATCCTTTTTTTGAAATTCCACTTGTATGGTACCCCAAAACCCAAAAACCCCTACCCAAAACCCAAAAGGTTTTCCGGTTTTTGGAGTCAACTCAAACCTGTTTTTTCACAAAAAATGATTTAAATTTTCCTTTTTTAATCCCCAAAATTTTTGGGGTTTTTTACTAAAATGTCTGACACTTTTCGCCACAAATTTGGTGCACTTGTTTAAATAAGTTCCCCCTGTAGTGACCTAGGAAGCATTGATTTCGCCTCCTCTACATGGAGGATATATTTTTGACTCGTGTGACCTGCAAAATCACCAATTTAATGAGAGAAAAAAAAAAGTATTTAAAAAAAAACCAAAAAAAAGCACCCTTTAAAAATGTGAGCAGCTTGGCCCATGTTAAAAGGGGCTCCAAGGGGTAACATTAAAATTTAAAACCCCCAGGTTGGAAAAAGACACCTTTTTAAATTGAAAAACCAACCTATAACTGCAGCGTTTTAAAAGGGTTTTTCCCCACGATGTAATTTTAACGTGGGATCCTCCATAATGGTTTTTAAATTCACTTTTCTTACTTAAATTAAAAAAATTTAACCCTGTGAGATTTTCGGGCATTGTTCAGCCCCCCCTTATTTTTCCTGAAGTTTTTTTTAGACACCCAGGAAAACTGACAGGAGCTGATCTGGCTGCGTTTGTGTGTTTGCACTTTTTCTGATGACGGGGAAAATTTTAAAGGAGTTCCCAAGGGGGGGCGGGGGAGAAAGTGCAGTGTTTAGGTTTGTCTGCTGTATAAGAATCCCTGTTAAAAATTTTTAAATTTGAGAAAATTTTTAAAACCCCCCTCCCAGTTTCCCTGGCTCTTTGCCACCCCCCCCCCCTTCTCCCCCCCTGCAGCCGTTAATTGACTCAAAATGCTTTTTTTTAAATATTTTTTCCTGAGCAATAAGGGGTAACAACTCACTTCATGGCAAAACCCCTTTAAAAGACAAAAACCTCTATTTTTAATTTTTTTCCCCGGGACATGGGAAAAATTTTGCATTTGATGAAATTTTTAAAAACCTAATTTTCTTAGCTTGGATGGTTTTAGGCTTAAAAATACAAAATCTTTTCACACTTGCCTTTTCATTTCCAAATTGTCTCCCCAATTGGGCCCTTCATAGTGGCTGAAAATGAAACCAAGGGTAATGACCACGTTTTCATTCAGGTCAGCAGCACTTTGCCGACCTGAAAATGCCCCCAAAAAATGAAGTCCCCCCTTAAAACTCTATGAGAAAGAAAGGCAGTAAATTCCAAATACCCCCCCCACTCCCCAGGCGCCGCCCTTTCTAAAATAACTGGAAATTTCAAGTTTTTACAAAGGGGGCCAAAAATTTGGGCCGGGGAAAAAAAAGCCCTTTTTATTCACTGTATTTTAAAATGGAAATAAGACAAGTAGAAATCTGAATAAAAAGCAGGGAATCTCAATAATGAGTGAGACCTACCCAGCTTTAATCTTTCGAAAAAGACAGCATTTACTGCCCTATATAACAAAACATTAAACCCACCCAAGAATTTACAACATATTTTAAAAAAAAAATTTTCCCTTGACAAAACCGTCTATAAATGGTTTAGGACAAAAAGGGGTTTGCAGAAAAGGGGTCCAAAAAAGGGAATTTTTTTCAAACTCAAAAATGTATAATATGTTGTGTGGTTCTTTAAAATTTTTTTTTTTCAACACACTTGTGTATATGCCCTTGAAATCTAAAAGCCGCAGATCATGGCAAAAAACCATGTTTTGTAGGGCACTCCACAAACGTTGCTCACCAGCCGGCTCTTACGAAACGGGTTTTTTTCTTTTCTTTATTTTTTATTTTGTGCCAAAACACATTTTTTTGGAATTAAAACATAAAAACAAAAAAATTCTAAAATAACACAACCCACACATTTCTAAAACACACGAGGGTGATAACATACTGAGATGGGGGAAATTGCACAGTGTTCTACTAACTTAGACTGTTCTCTTCTCTCTGATAAGCGTACTGTAGTTCTGCCTTTTTATTACCTTGAAGAAAGCAATGCACCTTATGCAGCAGCTTACCCCTGGGGCCTGGAGGAAACAGCAGGAAAAAGGGTTTAAAAGTTAGGATAAGCCAAAAACAAATTTAAAGGGGGGAAACAGGGAGAAAAAAGTTAAAGGAAAATTTAAACAGAAAAAGAGAACTTCTACAAAAAACTTAAACAGGAAATAAAATTATATAAATATTTAATATTTTTATATTTTATATTGAATTATATAACACAAAACACCCCACATATTTACACAAAACACATATGTTTATGTGTGGTGTGTATTTATATTTTTTAAAAATTTTTTATATATATTTTTATATAAAAATATAAATATATAATATATATATATTATTTTCACTTTATTTACACACCACCCACAATACATACATCCCCCAAAACACATATTTTCATACATATGGAGATATATGCAGTGGTACCTTGACTTAAGAGTGCCTTGTTTTTTGTTTTTTTTGGGAAAGGTTTTAACCCTGTTTATGCAACCTTTTTCCCTTTGCAAAAAGGGAAAAAAAAAACCCTGGAATTTAATTTAGGTTTCTCAAAAAAACCCCCATTTAAGGGGTAGAAATTTTCCCGTCTGATTTTTTGGGTGAATCACTTAATTCAACCAGTTTATTTTTTTAACATTGTTTTTTGATATACTGTATATTTATACAGTGTACATATTTGTTGATAGACATGTAACAAAAATTTGTAAATTTTTCGGGTGCATGGAAAGTTTAAGGATGTTTTAAATTCCCATTCTAGGGGGAAAAACTTTTGCTTTGACATAAGGTAATTTGAGTTAAGAGAAAGGGCCCACAGAATTTTCCCAAAGGTACGACGGGGGTGTGTGTGTTTTCTCTGGGATCTCAGGTCCCAAACTGTGTGTTTTTTATGTATTATTGTATATTAGGGGTGGGGTAATATATAAATATATATAAAATATTTATATTTTATATATATTTATATTATATATAAATAATTTTACACATATTTTTAAACACATACATATTTTATCCCCATCTGCAAACCCTTTAATGAGTACGTGCACTGGGGGGGTTTTGGGATGGGGAATTTTTCTTCTTCCCTTCCCGGGAGGGGTGTGCTGACAATGTTTCCTCAACCCCCCCCCCCTCAAATATTTAATTGAGGCCACATTTGTGCCCTAAATTTGAAAAAGTTTGGTGCCCAAGTTTCCCTCTCTTTTGGGTTTTCACTACAGTTTTAAAAATCCCTTAGCTTTGTCATTTGGGTTTAAAGCACTTATGACCTACATGCTGAAAATAAAAAATTTGTAAATATGAAAAAAAAATTGTTGGATAGCTATTTTAAGTTATTTTTTTTGGGGTTTTTAGTCTAAGGGTTACAAAACAGGGGAAAGAACAAATTACGAGTTCCCTTGAAGTTGGCGAGTTAGAGCATACAAAAAAATTTCCCCCTAAAGCATTAATAAAACAATGAATCTCGGCGGGTTTTTCCTTTTCCACATAGTTTTTCCCATCAGTCTTCAAAGGTCTTTTTTCCCTTGTAGTAGCTAAAAAGAAAAAGGTTTCTAATTGGGGAAAAGTGATCTTTACAGCAAATGCTTTACCGCGGTTTGCCCCAGCGCTCCCTCTTGAAGCTGAGTTTTTAATTAAAACAGGGGGAAAAGATGAAAAGGGGAACATAAAATTTTCCCGGGGGCCCCTGTTTTAGGCTTTTGTAGAAAAGTCTTTTTATAGCTACGGGGTTTGTGAAGAGAGATTTAATTTTTGGGGCTTGGAATAAAAAAAAAAAAAGAACGGTTTTTTTTTTGGAATAAAAAAAAAGAAATCTGTTTTCCCTTTGCCACTTTCATTTCCACCCTTTGTTTCCCCCGTGCGAAAAAAAAAAGGGTTTTGGGTTTAAAAGGTATTTGCACCACAGGTGAACTTTTGCTTGTTCCGGTTTTCCTTCAGTAAAATTCTTGTTTTAACTTCTTTAATTTTTCTTTCAGCTCCAGAGCGACCCGAGAACACCAGTCGCGATCCTAAGGCTCTCTTGCCATTTAGCAATGTGGATAATGTCTTCTGTGGTCTGCTCCTTTTCTTTTTTTCCCATTTTGGCAAATACTTTTTAAAATTAAGACATACTTCATAGCCAAAAACAAAAAAATTACATATATCTTGCTTTAAAAAAATAATCGAGCGTCAGAAGAGCCCGGCAGCTCCAAGCCCCTCACCCTTGACTGCTTCCACAATCAGCTCCAGCAGTATGTCTAGTCAGGAAGCTGAACGTGATGTGCTCACTGCATTCAGCTTCCTGACAGGATGTACCACTGGAGCCTGGGGAGATAAACTTGTAGCCCCAGCTGTGCCTAAACAGTCAATAAATAGGTTAAAGGAGATGGCTGGGGACACCCAGGAAACCTGTCATAGTGCAGCTGGTGCACACAGAGCTATTATCCTGCTGCGCTGCCTCACAGCTTATCACATCACGTGCACAACATATATTTCTCTAACCCAGGCACATAGCTAGTGTTTAAAGCTGCTATCATAGCTAAACAACCAGACCAATATCAGCCGTATTACGGTAGTATTTATTATGCACAGCATCGATTTAGATATGTTTACAATACTTATGGAATGGTTTTACATCATATGCAGGTCTGCACCTTTTCTTGACTACTGTTTCTTTGACCTATGTTAATAAAAGTTATGCTTCAGGACTCTATTCATCCTACTGGTGTAGAAGTTTGGCTTTTCTCACTGTCTGTTAAACTGGTTTTGAATAGTAGAAGGCAGATCCCGTTCTTAGGTCATGTCCCCACGGCACGGGTTTTCAGCCGGTTTTTCAGATGCATTGACCGCCTGAAAAACCGGCTGAAAATGAGCACAATGGGGCTTTATGGTAAACCCGTGCAGCAGTCCCCACTGCAGGGTTTTCCGTCCGGCGGTTTGAAAAAACACTGGCCGCCCGAAAAACAGTGTGCTTGCGCAATCCCCGTCTGGTTTTCGGACGGAATCTGTGCAAGCCAATGTGAAGGAGGAGGGCTTTTCTCCGCTCATTGCGGAGAAAAGCCGCGCCCCCCCCTCCCCCCCCGGCCAGGGGGGTAAACCGACCAGTAGTTGTCCTCTGCCGTGGGGACGCACCCTTAGGCTCAAGCCGTTCTTTTATTACAAGTCATACTACTTGACCCGGCAGGTGCTGCTTGAACATCTGGCTGGCCAGGGATCCCAGACCAAAATCAGCTAGAAGCGGGGGCTGCATTCAAAACTGTGAACTGGAAAACCTCAAGGGCAAGCCTCACAAATAGAAGCATCATCTGGTTTAACCATCAGACTGACTCCATGAACTAAGTCCTATACTGGTAACAATTCTAAAGAGGAATTCAGCAGTTTATGTGCAAGCATATACATGGGAATGCTCAATGCTTATGCAGTGGAAACCATACAGTGACTTTCCTCTATCTTGTGCTCTCCTCCTGAGAGGTCTTTGAAACAGATGCAATGCTAATAGCCTCATATAGGTCAGATACCATACTGTGCCATTGATCAGTGCTTTGCATGTGGAACTACAATCATGAGGTATGGAGACAACCCAGACCTTCAAAATAGAAGCATCTTGAATTCAAAGTCTCTATTTGCTTCTTCACTATATGGCTACATGAGGAGCAGGAGCCTCCACTTCACTCCCTCTTGTCAGTGTTCAGTCGTCTGCACTACAAAGATGGTCAGATCGAAACTATGCATAATTCATATTAATAAATGGATCCATCCAGTCTTGTGTTAACTGTTCAGACTTTTAGTAGTATTGATGTAGGGAACTTATTTTTGGTACATAGGACACAATCTACTGCAGTCATCTTCTTAAAAGGGATGTTTCCATGTCAATAATTTGGAAAATTTTCAATTCCAAATGAATTCCCAAGGATTTGGAAGTTAAAAAAAAAATAAAAAAATATATATATTATAATTATGTCATTTGAAAGGGGTTTTCTCACCTAGCTGTTTCACACTCACTTCGACTCATCAGGCTGTGGTTGGTCCTATAGCAGTGATTAGCATATACAGCGTCTCTGTAACTAGCTGAGCCATGACACTGACAAGTGCCGGAGATGCTATCTCCAGTAAACAAAAGGTATAAATGCTGTGAGGAATGAAAACAATAGCTTATTTGTAAACAGAACCTAATCTTGTTAGGCCATGTTCACACGGCTTAAACTGGGACGTATTTCGGCCTGTACTACGCTTCGTACTGCGCTAAATACGGGTCGAGATACGTCCCAGTCATTACGGTAATCCGCATTTCTCTTAGAGAACTATGCATTAAAGCCCCCTTCCCCCTCATACAATACCGCGGGGGAGATAAGTGACATGTCAATTACAGCGGCGAATAAAGCCCGCCAGTAATGATGTCTATGGGGCCGCGGCTGCCGCCCCCCCCCCGCATCGCGGGAGTTGGTGCGAGCTCCCGTAGTCACGGCGTAATTGCGGGTCGTAATTACGCCCCGCAATTATGCCTTGTGAACTTAGCCTTAAAGATAATTAGTGTGCTCCAGAGTGAGCTCTCAAGACCATGATGACGCCATTCCCTGCTCTCTACTCTAATCAGATAGCAGAGTTATGGTCAGGTAACTAAAGAAACCTGTCTGGGAAGATAAAACCTTGGATCTCCTCAACACAGCAAAATAATCTAAGCAACATATTTGGAAAAAGTCTTCAATTACCTGTACATGTTGAAAGTTCATTTTTGTAGTGAGAAAACCCTTTAATGTCTTCTACTTTTCATAGTTCACTGCTAGTTGACAGAGTAACTGACTAATGCTGCTTTCTAGCAGTGCTGACCGCTCTTGTGCTGAAGTCTTGGCTATGGTCGGTCTCTTCAACCAGCATTTCTGTGGCTGTGTGTTCTCTCCTGGCCACTGCACGGAGGCATTTTTAGTCTGCGGTCCTGCCGACCCCTTTTACTATTGTGGGTTATAAGGACCGCAGCCCCGAATTCTCGGTGAGTATTTACAGTCATGCTTCAGTCAAGCGCGCAAGAAGTCATTGAACACCGCACGACCCCTCAAAAAGGGTAGATAACCCTAAAAACCTGATTTTAAAAATCATTGTGGAAAATCCCTTTAAGGGGGTTTTACACGCTTAATTGCGGGAAAGTAATTCCCCCCCCAAATTACCCGTGTGACGGGCGGGCGGGGCGGGGATGAGCGGGGGGGCCCACTTCCCCCCATAACTATCACCAAACGCGCTAACGCCCTAGAAATACAGTGAATTATCCTTTGCCGGGCGGAGAGGGACTAATCCATAGTTTCTCTATGAGAACTGTGAATTACCGTAATGAATGGCCGTTTTACGGCCCGTAATTGGCGCCCTTCGCGCGTAATTACGACCGAAATACGGGCCCATTTAAAGCCGTGTGAAACTGCCTTTAAAGGGTAAAATCCAGCAGGATAAACATGTAATGCCACAAACAACACATCAAGTCAAGCTGGTCCTGTGAGCAGGACACGAAGTTCAGTGCACTGGATGAACTCTACCCAGTACTACAATGGTATAGCTAGTAAAGCAGCCAGAGGGTGCACTTCTGTAACATGAATACATTGCTATAGCACATTCTTTATACAAGTCATAATTCTCTTGTAATGTGTTTTCAGGCAACAAACAAATCGAATTGTTCTTAGTATTATAAGAAGACAAACAGCTGTTTGGTTAGCTATGCACATACCTTCTCAACCTCTTCTCACCCAAGATCCATTCAAACCTCTTCCAAAATAAACAAAGGGAAACGCGAAAGGGTCAAAACCTTTTTTTCCAAGCGCAATGTTCTTCGAAAAAGCGAGACAAACGAATGTAAACAATTTTAACAACATAAAAATGCTAAAAAAAAAAAAAAAAAATGTAACAAAAAACTTAAATAACATTGCATAAAAATGAACTCCAAACAAAACCTTTCATCAATACCAATCAACGAAAATGGGGGATCTTGTTGAGGTGGCGGAAAACTCAAAAGGGACAATTTTTGCGGTAGCAGTAATTGTCACAAATTAGTAAAGGCACAGCTACTAGCCAACAAAAACTTGTTATCCAAAAACATGTGCATAAGTGATTATCTAAAAAATACAATTAATGCTAAAATGTAATTTGGCTTTTCCTTTTTGGGCTTTTATTTTTTATCTGCGTTGCACATCTTTGCGATTTAAAGAAAAACCTGTACAAAAATTTCCCCCCCCTTGCTGAGGACAGAACAAGGAGTTGGGGGCCCCCTTTTCCAACTGTGCCCCTTTTTATTCTGTAAGATCTGTAGTTTTCATGTTTTTTAATTAAAATCTCCCATTTTCAGCCGAAGTAATACAAGATTTTTTAAAGTTCATTTTTTTCAAACCCCCCCAAAGGGACTAGCCCCCCCACCTCAACTGAAAAACCTTTTATTTAAATAGGAAAACATGTGTAACTGTCATGGGGGAGTTACCTTTGGTGGGTGGGAAAAACACCTCTCATGAATAAGTTTTGGGGAAAGGGGTAAATGCTGTAAAACTGCTGCATCACAAAAAGGGGAACAAGCCGGAAAAACAGCAGTCTACCAGCTTTGTGTCCTCAGAAAGGGTGGGCCAAAAACCTATGTGCAGGTTCCTTAAGTTTCCGGGGGTTTTTCAGACCTTTAAAAAAGGGGGTTTTTCATTTATTTAAAAGATCGCGTCCAAAGAAAAAAAAAAAACGAAAAAAAAACCAGCTCATACTCTCCTTCCTCCTCGCCTCTGTTTCAGCACTGGCTCTACGGAGTCTTTCCCTTTCCATCTCTTTTTTTTTTGTGTCCCCAGACAAACTAGACATTACTGCTGGACCCCTTTTTGCTGCGCAGCCCATGGGTAATTACCATTCAATGAACACTTGAATGGGGGTGTGAGGAAAGGGGCATTACTGCGGGGGTGCACCCATTTGTCCAGAACAGGAAGATAACAAAACCGGGGGAAGACTTGCAAGCCAGGCTTAAAATTAAGCAGGGAGGGGGAGAGTAATTTTATTTTTATTTGGGCAGCAGTACCTTATTATCTGATTTTTTTCTTTAAAAAAAAACGGACAACCCCTTTAAGAGTGATGCCCCTTGCAGTCCCCTTCATTGCTTTTTCATCAAGGGGTTACTTACAGAAAATTGTCCTGGGATGCAGCCTGTTACATTCTTTTCATTTCTTTTTTAACCCCTTACCGCCGGAGCCAGTTTTGGCCTCTCTGGCAGAGCCCCATTTTTTTGTCATTTTGGAAAAAATTTTTTTTACCTTTTAAACCCATCCCCTGTATTCAGAATTTTTTTTTCCCCTGACACATTGCTTTAAGTAGTAAAAAATTTTGGTCCAAAAATTTTTTTATTTGTGAAAAAAACAAAAAAATGTGAAAAATTTAAAAAAAATTTTCCAATTTTAAACTTCAAAAATTTCTGCATTTAAAACAAAAATTATTCCACTCAAAAATTTTATAACACATCACCATATTTGCGTAGTTTTGGGATCATTTTTTTTAAATGTTTTTTTTTTTTCGACATTAGGGCTTGAAATTTTTAGTAATTTTCAAAAATTTTTACAAAATTTACAAAATACATTTTTTTTGGGACCATCCCGTTCTACGACTTTTATTGACCTGTATGTTAGATACCCCCCCTAAAAAGACCCCATTAAGAAACTACACCCCTTAAATATTCAAAACAATTTTAAAATTTTTAACCCATTAGGGGTTTTTACAGGAAATTTAAAGCAAAGTGGAAGTGAAATTTTTAAAATTTCACTTTTTTTTCAGATTTTCAATTTTTTTTCATTTTCACAAAATACGGGAAATTGACAGGAAAAATGCAATTAAAAATTGGAATCCCCAGTTTTTCCCCCTTTTTAAAATATCCCTATTGGCCCTAGTGTCATTATTTTGGCTCAACCACAACCCCAAAAGGGG
>JAODAL010073319.1:0-14778 GCA_025379985.1 Phyllomedusa bahiana | reverse complement strand
GGAAGGGAATGGTCAATTCCAAAGTGTCTGATAGTTTGGGGTCAGCTCGGAAAGACAAAGGGCGTCATCAAGAAGGGGGGATCATTGAGTCGCCAAGTGAAGGCCCCACGACTCCTATTAGGCACAAGAAGCCCACAGTGAACTGGGGCATGGTCAGACAATAAAATATTGCCGAGAGATGCCTCCTTAACGTCAGTTAATAAGTTGTGCTGGAGAAAGACATAGTCAATCCTGCTGTAGGTTCTATGTGGGTGAGAGAAGAATGTGTAATCCCGTGCCAGCGGATTGCATAATGCGCCAGACGTCACAAGTTGGCATATCTCGGAGCGTCGTCTTATTCTATTCAATTTGCTCATTGAGAATGCAGATTTACCCGTGGAGGTATCCACAGCAGGATTGAGTGCAAAATTAAAGTCCCCACACGTCCTGGTTGTCTTTTGATGTTGTGGGGTTATACCCCAGCATCCCACAGGACCAGGCCCTCTCAGCCCTCAGTCTTTTTTTTGAGCAAGCATAGCAATTTTACCATAGAGAAACAAGAATTTCTTTTGTTGGCGACTGAATATCTATTAAAGGGGTTGTCTCACTACAAAGAATAGCTTTCAAAATGTAGGGAACACTAAATGAAGACGTTTTCCAAATATTTGTCTTTGTTCATCTTTTTTGTTTAAGGAAACTGCAAATGATTTTATCCTTCTGAGGGCTCTCGGGTTTTCCCCATGTTCCCAAACCCTATGTACTCCTTCCCCCCTGCTGTTTGTTCTATCTGTTGCAGGGAGTAATGTCATCCCATAGGTCACAGCAGTGTGAAAGCTTGTATGTCTTCTGATCTTTCGGGACAAAAGACGTAATTTACTCTATGTTTAATTAGCTCAGTAGCTTCTCTGCCCTTGGTAGAAGGTAATTTAGCTAAATCTAGAATGATAAACTAGTAAACAGAGAGGTTGAATACAAGGAGCTCGTATGCTAATTAAAGGCAGCTTGACCAGGAAGTGACAGAGCAAAGCAGCATTATTTCATTCATGCATCCTATGAAACTTGGGATGAGACAACCCCTTTAATTATCTATTATCAATTATTTTATGTTTGATGGAAATTTTTTTATTCAAACATGTGGAGCTTCCATTGAGGTGAGGTTCTCTCCATCTCTCACCAATATCTACATATCCATTTGGGAAGAGAAGTTTCTCTTCAGTGACAGTAACCCATTTGCCAGACATATAAGGTGGTATTGTAGATATATCGATGATTTACTACTTATATGGTCCTGTGAGAGGATTTTAGTGGAGGATTTTATGCTATATATCAATAGCAATAACATAAACTTACGAGTCACACACTGTTATAATGCTCATTCGTTGGATTATTTGGATGTTACTTTGAAAGTTAAAATCCAACCATATAGAAAATCCAGAGCCCAAAATTCTATTTTATAAGCTGACTCCTGTCATCCGCCACACATATTAAATAACATTCTGACAGGCGAACTATAGACTTCAGAGGAAAAGGTCAGATACAGTGGGATTCTGTGCTCAACAGGAAGAATGTTGTGAACGGCTCAGAAATAGAGGCTATTCACAAACAACTTTGCAAGAGCAAAGGAAAAAGTAGCAGGACAGAAAGGGCTGAGATTTTGAAAAAACACTCTGAAACAAAAACACAGATGCCATCACATTATCCACCAGATATAGTAGGCAGTACAGACTAGTAGTGTAGATAGTCAATACACACCTACCTTTATATTTGTAAATGACAGAATTAAAAAAATACTAGGTCTGTATCCCGCAGACCTCCTATACATAGTTCCTTGTTTCACCACAGTTTGTTATTATCTCGGGAAGAGAGGAGTGAAACGGGGCTTAGTTCAAAAGGCTTTTTTAAGTGTGGATATTCTATCTGCACAGTTTGCAACTATGTTCAGAAAACTCAACAATTTGTTTCTTTCAGCAATGGGAAATCTTTTCAGATTCAGACGCACATCAATTGCAACACCAAATTTGTTGTATACTTGGTTAGCTGGAAAGAGTGTCGGCTACGGTATGTAGGGTGTACATCAGGGCTATTAAAGAAACGCATAGGGTGACACCTATCTGATGCTTAAAGTCCAGTCAGATTTAAATAATCTGCCGTTTCTAGGCATTTTGTCCCTAAACATGCAGGAATTGTTTCCAGCTCTTCAGTTATAGGCATAGAGAAAGTTTCTCGTCCACTGAGGGGAGGGGACCTTCAGAAAAAAAAATTTTCTCGGGAAGCCTGGTGGGTTTTCAACTTGGGCACCTGTATGTTGGGAGGGTTAAATATGAACCAAGATATCTCATATCAATACTAATTGGGTAAAAAAGGGAAGGGAAAAAGAAAGAAAAAAGGAAAGGGGAAAAGAAAAAGAAAAAAAATGAAAAAAAATTGGACATTTTTTTTAGTTTATTTTTTTGTGTCTGGATATTCATGCGTGTATGCATGACATGAATTTCCCTTGCAGCATCTGTAGTTTTATTTTTCCTTCTTTTATCGGGCTGTGTATTTTAATCTGGTCAGTAGTGGGTTAATCAAGAAGTATTACCTTTGACCTGGCAGGGCTGCTATTAAAATCTCTCTGATGCTTTGACAAGGCATGCCAAGATTAGCCCCTTAAGGACCCAGTGGTTTTTTTTTTGGGTGACATGTTCGTTTTTCCCTCCTCGCCTTCTGAAAACCATAACTTTTTTATTTTTCCACCTACATAGACATATGAGGGCTTTTATTTTGCGGAACAAGATGTACTTTCTAATGGTGTTATTCACTGTACTATAGAATATACTGGGAAACCGCAAAAAAATTCTAAGTGGGACATATTTTTTTTGCAATGCGTTAGGGTGTACAAAGATGGCGGTTTTCCCACTTCCTGTCTACGGTCGGAAGTGGGGCAAACCAGGAAATGTAAGTGATGGGAGCCTTCACAGGGCTCCCCACTGCCGTGTCCGGTCGTCATCGGTGATGCCGATGACCCTGACGATCGGTGCGCAGCACCGATCGTCATTCAGTCAGACGCCGTGGCCATCTTTGCCGCGGTGTCTGACGGATTAAACAGCGCCAGCGGGGCGGCGCCACCCGCTGACGCTGTTACTGCTGGGTGGCTGTGCGGGGGGGTCGTGGAGTGATCCCCTGCAAAGCCCCTTAGCGGCCCTGGGACGTACTCATGGGTCCAGGGTCATTAAGGGGTTAAGGGTCCTCGGACCTGAAACGCGTAGGCCTTGTCCCCACAGCACTGGTTTTCAGTCAGTTTTTCAGCCGGTTTTTGGTTGCAAACCGGCTGACAACCTTTAACGTGGACTTTAATGGAAAATCGATGCAGCAGTCCCCACTGCACGGATTTTCTGCCAGACAGTTGCTTAGACCACCGGCGGACCGAAAAACATAGAACATGTTCATTCTTCCGCCCGGTTTTCGGACGGAATATGAACATGTCTATGTGAAGGGGGAGGGCCTTTCTCCAATAACCGCAGAGAAAAGCCTTCCCCCGGCGGCTGTGTGCACGGCATGAAAACAGTGCAAATTAACGGTCGGATAAAACCAGATTTGTACTGTGCCGTGTAAACGGCCCCTAATGCTATCATGGTCTTAAATATGAGAAAATAAAGGATTTGTTTCTCCCCATAACAGGGTATATGAATAAGGGAGTTGCAGAAAAAGCTACCCATTTTAAGGTATGTCTACTGCTATTGGCCATCTAATCATGATAACTTATGCAGTGTGTAGTAGATGTGACTGTAAGATATTAAAACAAATGGACATGGATTTCATGATATTAAACTGCAGAAAGTCTTTTTTAACATCACTGAACATAAATGGTGATTTACTATTTTCTGCTCCAAACTGAGTTACTAGCGCTTTTCATTTTTATATAGTGTAATCAAATGAGCAAATTAAACAGAACAGTTTAATATAAATGGGTGATGCTCTCCAAGTCTAATATATACTTTATAATAGATGTAATTTATTTCCAGAAAAGACAAATGTGAAAGGAAAAGTATGGAAAAGCTGATTCTTTAAGAAATAGTGTATGCATTTACAGGGATGGACACTTATAGCTGAGGGCCCCAGTGCAGGAAAAATACATCCTTGTAATCTGATATCTTGTTGTACAGTGCCCCCTCAGACAGTATCTCTGCAGCAATCCATCAGTTTTTGTAGCTATGAAATGTATTAATCTTCAGGCATTGACCTGCAGTCTAATACACAATAAAAAGCAATATTTAAGATGAAAGGTCCCTCTACTTACTGGGTCCCCGGATAGCTGCACAGGTTGCACCAATGATACTGCTACCCCTGTGCATGTGGCAGAACTGCGCTTATTAAAGCAGCACAACTGAGTTTGCGTTATTGTTGTGAGAGGTAACAATGGGAATAATTCTGGCAGCAGATTTACACAAATACAAATAGCACCATTGCTGTAGCAGCTCTGCAGCTGTAGTTTTAAATGCTATTGGGTAGAATCTGCATGGACATGTATATTTATTATGTATGTCACGTGGATTTCATCCACATTTCAAAGTTACACTGATAAAGGGCTCTCTATGACAACCTAGTGTGCGTAAATATAATAGGGAAAGGAGATTCCGAACACCTCTAAGACATCTAAGAGAGATCTCTCCCAAGATTTATTTGTACCCAGGGCTGTATCTAGAACAAGGAGGCATCCTCTACGTCTTGAGGAATGAAAGTTTTTACAAAAACATTAAAAGGGGGATTCTTTATTTGTAAGATCATTGAGACGGTGGAATTTTTCTCCCAGAGGAAATTGTATGGTAAATTTTCCTTAACGGGATTTTAAAAAAGGGTTTGGATGCATTTCGGGTGCTTAAAAATATAAACAATTTTATAGGACTGGGGTTCTGGGGGGGGTCTTTGATACCAGGGTTTTTTTTCGTTTGCCAGATTGGAGGGGGAAAGGGAAATTTTATCCCAAAAAAAAGAGGAAAAGGGGTTCTACCTCTTTGGGTTTTTTTGCTTTTTTTCTGGATCAACCCCCTTTTAGCAAACAGGCGGAAGGGGGTTTGGAAGTCTTGTCTTTTTTCGGCCTTACAAATTTGAAACTAAAAAAAGGACTGCTGCCCAGTATACAAAACATATTTGCCAACTTTTGGAAAAGGTGGCCTTCGGGTGATTTTGAATTGCAGCTTGCTTTTTTGAGGGTTTTTGAGGGGGCCCCAACACCCCTTTTTTAAACAAAAGTTAAACCCCCTTTTTTCACATCTGTGTAACGCTTTGGAGGAAGCTGGGGGGGGAAATGGGGGTTATCCTTAAGTTTTAAGGGGCCCTTTGGTCTCCAAACCCGAGAAATTCCAAGTGGGTAACATTTACTTTAATCGTCTTTCCCTTCAGAGCCCACTCCCAATGTGGGTCTCAAACCCACCAAGTAAATTGTCAGGGCAGCAGATCATGATGCTTTTTTGGCAGCACTTTTTAAAGAGCAACAAAAGCCAGTAAAAAAAGTCCTCAGATTTTTAAAGGGGTATAGCTGCCTTAAAAGGGCCTTAGGTTTTAAAACCAACCAAAAACCCCTTTCCCATTGTCCTGTTCGGCGTTTTTTTTGGCATGGTTTTTGCCCTGGTTTTAATTTTATGAGTGAAAATTTCCCGCCCCAAAACTTTTAAAAACCCTCATCAAAAACCTCTTCTGAAAAAGGGTTTTTTTCAGGGAGATTTGAATGCTGTTTTTGGTGCTAAAAAAAACCCGGCATCCAAAAGCTTTCCAAATAAGCCGTGGGAACTCCCCTGATGGGCCCTTTTTCCCCCAAAGAGTTTTATAAGGGAAAGTTCTTGATATGGTCGGTACAAGCAAAATTCCGGTTTTGGGCCCCCTGGCGTTAAAACCGGTCCCTGCCGGGGGTTTACCCAAGATTGGTGGCAAACCTACCATAGGGGAGATTTACCAAATTTTCAGGGGGGGACCGGAGGACCCCCCCTTTTCCCAGGGAAAGTCTCCCTGACGATGGGGGGAGATTTTGGTAAGTATGTTTAAAAAACCCCTTTTTTAAAGGAATATAAAGAACGTAAATTAAATGAAATAAGTTATTTAATTTTTTGGGTTTAATTGCAATCAGTGGCACAGAGACAGGGGTCACAGAGTCCAAAATTAAAAAATAGGCTCTAAAGCCACGGGCTTAGTTCCCCCTTTAGTGGTAGGAAAGGGTTGTTAAAACTCTTTGCCAGTCTGACAGACTTTCTTTTGGTCCCTTCCTGCATTTTTTTATCTGATCAATGCTGAAAAAGAAAAAAGAAAGGGTAAAAACCCACAATGCTTGACCCTTTAAGGGGGGGGTGGGGAACCCCACGGGAAACCCAAATTGTTTTAATTTCTCTCCCAAACCCACTTAGTTTTTACCTTTAAAGGGGGAATGTTTTGGGCTTCATCAGTTACCCCTTTTTCAGTGCTTCACCGGGGCTTTTTTGCTAGGGTCCCCAAAAACACCCGGGATTTGGGGGCCCTTAATTTTTTTCCGAGTAGGGGCCTGGGTTCCAGGGTTTTTTTCCGCCAATTGTGCCCCCGGGAAATGTTTTTTACAGAAAAAAAATTTTTTTTTTCCCCCTTTTGGCCTACAAATTTTTTTGGTCACAATTTTTCCACTTAATTCCGTCCATTCCTAGAAAAAGCACTTTTACAATGAAAACCCAGCCCTGACAAATTTAAGCTATTTAAAAACCTCTCCCCCTTTGTATGACAGGACATCCCCCAAAAAATACCCCTTTTACATGGAGCAAGAGACCATGGAACCCCTTTTTAGTAAAAAAAACCTCCTTCAAAACGGGAAAAAAAACTTTTATTATTAAAGGGTTTTCCAAATTTAATTTTTGCCAGCCCCGGGACCCAAAACCAAACCCCCACATTTTTCATCAGTTGTACATATACCACCGCCTTTACAGGGGCCCATATACTTGGTGGGATACTAGTTGTATGTAGGCTCAGCAAAAAATTTCTGTGTTTTCACTGAGTTACTTTTTAGGGCCCTCACAGGAGACGCCCTTCTGAAAGCTGTTCTTTTCTCTTTTTTCTTTTTCCTTCGGGCCGGGACGCCATGACGACTATCCAGACTCTTAAATTGGAAAAATGTACAAACAAACATTTTTAAAAATTTTCCTCACTGAAATCTGCATTTTTTAACCAATTCCTTTTTGGATACAAACTCCCATAAAAGGGCCCCCCCCAAATTTTAAAATATTTAAACCCTTCTTGAGGAAAAAATATTTCCCCCCTGTAGCCGGGTTTGTTTGCCCCTTTTTTTTACCCAAGCCCATTTTGCCCCTCTAGCCAGGTTATGCCCCTTTTTAACGTGGGTTTACTGCCCCTTTAGCCCGGGGGTTTTAACTGTCCCCTTTTAGAAATTTAATTTTTCCCCCCTTTTTAAACCCGGTTAATTGCTCCCTTACCCAATTTAATTATGCCTTTCCTCACCCAAGGTTTTTCCCCACTTTACCCTTTAATATGCCCCCCCTTTTAGCCAATTTGGATACCCCCTTTACCCAAAATTTCCCCCCCTTAGCCAAAAATTTGCCCCCTTTAGAAAAAATATCCCCCCTTTCCCCCCTTTTTACCCAATAAATATCCCCCCTTTACCCAATTTTATGCCTTTTTTACCCCGGTAATATGCCCCCCTTTAGCCAGTAATATGCTCCCTTACCCCAGTAATATGCCCCCCATACCCATTTATAATAGGGCCTCCCTTAGCCCTGAAATTTGCCCCCATAGCCATTAATATGCCCCAGACCCTTTATCCCCCCCATAGTCATTAAATTTTATCCCCCCCCAATAGCCGGGTAATATGCCCCCTTACCCAATTTAATATCCCCCTTTTTCCCATTTGATTTCCCCCCCGCCAGTGTTTTCCCCCCCAAGCCCCCATGCTATCCCCCCCTCCCAGTGATATCCCCCCCAAGCCCTTTACTATGCCCCCCTGTCCGTGATATGCCCCCCTGCCAGGGTTTATGGCCCCCACCCCGTGATACCCCCTGCCAAATTTTATACCCCCTGCCAGTGATATGCCCCCCAGGCCGTGATAGGCCCCCCACCCAACTTTACTTTCCCTCCCTCCCAAGTGATATCCCCCCCGCCTGATTTCCCCCCCAATTTTCCAACATACTAGGCCCCCCTGCCGGGTGTTTATGCCCCCACCAACTTTATTTCCCCCCTGCCGTGATATGCCCCCTGCCAGTGATAGGCCCCTTTTTTGCCAATACTATCCCCCCCAAGGCCAGTGATTTTCCCCCCAAACCCAAATTTTAACTATGTCCCCACCCTTTTTAATTTTCCCCCCGCCACTTATTTATCCCCCCCTCCCGGGTAATATCCCCCCAGCCACTACTATGCCCCCTCCCCGTGATAAAACCCCCAAACCCAAAGTGTTTAGGGCCCCCAGCCAAAATTACTATGTCCCCCCCACATACTATGCCCCCCCCCACCCAAAATTTTAACTTTTTCCCCTTCCTCCCCGTGATATGACCACCCCAAAAAAAAAAAAAAAACCCCTACCCCCTAGAAACGGCCCCGCGCGTCCAGGCCCTGCA
Organism: Phyllomedusa bahiana; assembly: GCA_025379985.1. NCBI lineage: Eukaryota > Metazoa > Chordata > Amphibia > Anura > Hylidae > Phyllomedusa > Phyllomedusa bahiana. The sequence continues at coordinate 6,238 of JAODAL010073319.1, read as the reverse complement.
GCTTGTAAACGGGGGAAAAGAAGGTGATGTAATCACGCGCTTACGCCGTCTTGCAGGGCCGGGGACCCCCTAAACTGGCCCAGGCTCCCAAAACTTGGGGTTTTTATCCAGCTTGCGGGGGGGGTGATGAAACCCGGCGCTTTAAACTCCCCCTGCGATGCCGACGTGATGCCAGCGCTCGGAAGCCCCTTTTACAAAAGGGGGAACGACAAAACGGAAACCCTTCCGCCCCTGCTTCCCCCCCGATTTGGGACTGCGGGCCGCTGGGGGAAAATGGCCCTTTTTGCATTTAAAAAGATCGGGGGGCGCCCCCCCCGCCCCTTAAGGAGGCTCCGGGGCCCACGGCAGGGGGCCTGGAGCCACCGAGCCCTCGGGGCACGGGCCCAGTTTTCATTCGGGGCTCGTGCCCCAAATTGAATTGCTAGCGCCCGCTTGGCTCTCACACCCCCTTCAGTTACAAAAATTTTCGGGGGGTTTCTTCCCCCCCCAGCTGGGTGTTTTTAAAACCGAAGGGGGGGGGGAAACCATCATCCCCCGTTCATGTTCATGTTTTGGCTTTTGTGTTTGCCCCCCCCCCTTAAAAGCCCCACTGTGTCTCTCCCTAGGGCAGGTATGTAAGGTTTGTTTACAAAACCCAGGCTTGCATTCTGTTACAATTTAATCCGTCTTGTATAAACCCCTCCAGAGCTGTGCAGAGTGAAATGCTCTCGGCTTCAAAATCCCTTTCCCTATGTTTAGGCGACTGTCCCCACCAAATTGTGTGTTTTTTGATTTATAGAAAGCCCTGCGTGTTTAATTTGTTTTTTTGGTTTGTGCCGGGCCCTGTTTGATGAGAGGAAGGAATACAAGTCTTTTAAATTTACAGGCCCCAAAGGGGGCTAAACCCAAAATTTTTAAATGAGCTTTTTTTTATTTGAAATGAAAGGAGGGGGGGATCCAAACCAAAGCACGGGAGATCAGTTAAAAAGGAAACAGAAGATAAGGGACCCGTGATAACAAAAACAGCTTTTCCCTAATGAACCCAATTTGCAAATTTTGTTGTTTTCCCACTCCCCCCTTATTCTGAAAAAACCAAATGAAATTATACAACCCCTTTAAAAAATACCTAAACAACTTTTTTAGAGCCGCAAAGAGGGACACATCGGGCCCATGCCTCCAACACCCCCCAAAAAAAACTTTTACATCACACCAGGACACACCTCTAACCACCCCCACAAAAAAATACGGGCCAAAACTTTTTTGATACCCAAAAGAGGGTTTTTTTGGCTTTTTAAAAAATCATTGGAACATAAAAAAATTTTTGGGGGACCATTGCATAAAATGTTTAAAATATTAATTTAAGTTGTTGTCTAATATACGCGGGAGAAGCAAATCAGATATTTTTTATAGCCGGGTAAAGTTTAAAAGATGAAAAATCTATTTCCCAAATGAAAAATGGGAAAACATTTATAGAGCTAAGATGGAAGAGAGACAGGGTTAAAAATAGGGCGTCCCCCCCACAATAGGGACCTGGGAGGTTTTTCATTAATCTTTTTATAAACCCTAGACTTCCAAAGGATGTTACATCCCCACTAAAACCCCCAAACCCAAGAATTCACTTGACCCCCTTTCACAAAGCTTTTGGCTATGTTACCGGCTTTTTTGAGGGCGTTCAGAAAATCCCGGGCTTTGACTTTCATTACTCAACGTGAAAAAGCCCCGTGATAAATGATATGTCAATTTTTCCCCCTCTTTGCCCATAAAACGATCGTATTGTATACGAAGGGAGGGGGGAGGGAAAATCATGTTCCTATGAGAATTTGTGGATTTACCAAATGATTGAGGCGCATTTTGCTGTTTTTAGACCCACAGTATGTTCTCAATATTTGGAAAAGGGTGCCCAAAAAAAACCCCGTGTGAAATACCCTTAAAACCCCCTTCCCTTTTGCTGTTACACCAAAGTTTCCAAAAGCATAAACTTACAATACTTTAAAACCTAAAGATCTTTACTTTAAATTTCTTCTTACTATCCTGGATCACTGGGAAAATTTTTGAGTTTAGCCCTCCACTCCCCTACCCCCCAAAAAGGGTTTTTATTACTTTTTCCCCAAATCCCTTTTTTGATTTTTCCCAAAGGGAGGGACTAAAAAGGCCACCCTCAAAACCCACCCCCAAAACCAGCGACATACCCCAAAGAACCCCTCTAACCCCCCCAAAACACATGGCTTTCACAAAAAGGACATGCCTCAACCACCCCCAAAAACCCCTTTTGCATACACCCAAAAACTGCCTCTAACCAGCCTAAAAGATGAATCACCCCAAGCACCCCCCTTTTTAAACCACGCCCCCCAAAACAGGACATCACCCCCAAGACACGCCTCTAACCAGCCCCAAACACATGACCCCACCCCAAAAGGGGACACCCCTCTTACTATCCCCAAAACCATAATGCCAACTTTTTTGATTCCCCCAAAAGGGGGCACATTTTCGGAGCATTGTTTTCCAATGATGGAAATATTAAAGTAAGTTTTTTATGAAATTTACAGTGAGGAAGCAATCAGAAACTTTTTAAAGAAAAATAGTGTTTATTGATGCAAATTTTTTTCCCCGGGGGTAAAAAAGGGGGGACATTATAGAGCTAAGGGGGGAAAGGGAAAAAAATAGGGACTGTCCCCCCAAAAAATAGGGACACGGGAGGTTTACATTTACCCCTAAATGTTTTTAGCCAATGGGGATGGGAAATTGGTTTGTTTCTCATTTTCCCCCTCAAAGGGGATTTTTTAAAAAAAAATAAATAAAGGGGGGGTGGGGAAAAAGAATCACCCGGATCTGTGTCCCTGAATTCAGCTTTTAATTTACATCCCCCGGGCCCTTTTTTGGGTCACCATGTTTAATAACGGGTTGGCCCCCCTTTTTGGCCTTCAGAACTGCCTAAATTCTTCGTGGTTTGATTCAAAAGGTGTTGCAAGATGCTCAATTGGACCAAGGGGGCCCCAAAGAGTCCCAAAGGGAAAAATTTTTTTCCCACACCATGCCCACCAAAACACCGCGGGCCCGTTGATCCCAAGGCAGGAGGGGGACCCCATGTTTTAAATGTTGTTGACCCCAAATTTTTACCCTCCCACCCGAATGTGCAGCAGGGAAAAATCGGGGACTCATCAGCCCGGGGAAACGTTTTTCCCCAAATTCTATTGTCCTTTTTTTCGATTGAGCTTGGGCAAATTGGGCCATTTTCCCTTTGTTCTTAGTGAAAGGTGTGGCCCCGGGTGTGGTCTGTGCTGTACCCCTTTCCCTAAAAGTTCCCGTTACTGTGGTTCAGAGATGCTCTTTGCCTCCTTGGTTGTAAGGGGGGGGCTATTTGAGCCCTTGTTGCCTTTCTATGGGGGAAACCATTTCCGCCCATTCCCTTTGCCTTTGGCTTCAACAAGCATTTCCCCCAAAAGGATGCCGCTCATGGATTTTTTTTTTTTTTTGGGGGACCATTCTCGAAAACCCTTAAAATTGATGGTTTTTTGGTTTTTTTTAATTTCCCGGGAGATCAGCTGTTTCTAAAATTTACTCAGACCAGCCCTTCGGGGCACCAAAAAACCATCCCCCAGTTCAAAGGAATTTCAAAAACCTTTTTCCCCCTTATGATGCTCGGTTTGAACGCAGGAGTTGTCTTGACCATGTCTACATCCCCTAAATGCACTGAGTTGCCGCCATGTGATTGGTGATTAGAAATTAAGTGTTAACGAGCGTTGGACAGGTGTACCTAATAATGTGGCCGGTGAGTGTATGTCCTTAGCATGCACATATTCAACGGAATAATCAGAAACTGATAGGATCCCTCAGTTTCCAGCTCAGCCATTTGGTGCTTCCTTTTTTCATTCCTATTTTAGGGGAACAATTTTGTAATATAATTAATTTCAGAGATGATAGTGTGTAATATAAATAATTTCAGGGGGGTACAATATGTAATATAATTAGAGGGGTACAATATATATTTTAGACAATTTTCGGGTAGTAGTTTGTAATAAATAAAAGTAATTAATTTCAAGTGTGTCATATAATTAAAGGTGGCACAGTGTGCAATATAAAATAATTCAAGTTGTATGGTGTAAAATTAATTTCACATGGCACAATGTATTATATAATTATTACAGGGTGTACCATGTATAATATAATTGATTTCAGGGGGTACAGAATATAATTTTCAGGTGATACCATATGTAATTTAATTTAAGAGGAAAAGTCTTTAAAATTATTGATTCCAGGGGTTTCAGTGTATATTATAAATTGACTCGGCCTTTCCCGGTCTCCTCGTAACCTCTCTGATCGGACATTCAGTGGGCTCTCATTCTCGCTCCACCTCCCCCCCCAGCCTCTCTCTGTTGGTGTCCCTCAGGGGTCAGTTCTGGGTCCTTTACTCTTCTCTCTTACACTCTTGGCCTCGGTCAGCTCATTAGCATCACACGGCTTTCATTAACACCTGTATGCTGACGATACCCAAACTTACATCTATGGCCAGATGTCACCTCTTTCTCTTCCCGGATCCCAGACCTTCTATCGTCCATATCCTCCTTCTTCTCCTCTGTCTCCGAAAAATAAATGTGGAGAAAACTGAACTCATCATCTTTCCATCGTCCCACTCTACTCCTCCCCCTGATCTCTCTATCTCAGTCAACGGCTATACTCTCTCACCTGTTCCGCAAGTCCGCTGCCTTGGGGTAATCCTAGACTCCGCTCTATCTTTCAAACCACACATCCAAACCCTCACCTCTGCCTGCCGCCTCCACCTGAAAAACATCTCTCACATCTGCTCATTCCTCAACTATGACACTACAAAAATGATGGTCCATGCCCTTGTCATCTCCCACCTAGACTACTGCAACATTCTTCTCTGTGGCCTCTCAACTAGCACCCTCGCTCCCCTCCAATCCATCCTTAACTCTGCTGCCCGTCTTATCCACCTCTCTCCTCGCTCTACTCTCTGATCTCCCCTCTGCAATCCCTTCACTGGCTTCCCATTGCCCAGCGCATTCATTTCAAGCTACTAACCATGACCTACACGGCTCTCCATGACCTCTCCCCTCCATATATCTCTGCCCTAATCACCAGATATATTCCCTCAGGCAATCTCCGTTCCTCACAGGACCTTCTCCTCTGCTCTCCCCTTATCAGCTCCTTGCACAACCATCTCCAAAACTTCTCCCGTGCTTCCCCCACACTCTGGAACTCACTGCCCTATCAGATCTCCTCCACCTTCACCAGCTTCAAAAGCAACCTGAAAACCCATTTCTTCAGGATTGCCTATAACCAAAAAAATCACAGAGCTACACTTACAGCTTCAAAGGCTGATGGATACACTGAATCCCAGCAGCAGGCGACTTTTGGCCCTTTTGCTGCATGGGGAAAAGATAGCAGGTGCCGTTAATTAAAATGAGCAATGCTCTAGGTACTAGTTCACACCAGCATGCAAAAAACCACAGTAAAATTTTAACATGGGGAGACTGCTTAAAAATTTCAACAATACCAATTAGAATTGCATTTGGTTTAAAAGCTACAGAGGGGAAAAACCATTGTACAGTTTTACCATGGGGTTTCGCTTTTTCTCCCCAAAAGAAATGTGGCAAGTGCCCAGCACTTAGAAGGTCATGACAAAATACTTGTCCCCAGGTCCCCCTATTTTAGGGGAAAAAGATAACATTTTGGGAAAAAAAATCAAAATTGGGTATTTGTTGTTACGAGTACAGTAGCAAGTCGCAAGCCAACGCAAGGGGTCCCCATCTTTGCGGTCCCTACACTATTTAAAAAGGAAAAAAAAAAAAAAAAAAACACAGAAAAAAAGGGGGGCATGAATTACCAAAAAAAACACAGAGTACCTTTAAAAGCTTCAAGGCTGTGGGTAATGAATCCCCCGGGTAGGCGACTCTGGTTTTTGCCCTGGGGGAAAGATGCAGGTGCCGTTAATTTAAGGGCAAATGCTTAGGACTATTACACCCGCATGCAAAAAACCACTTAAAAAACTGGGGGGATGCTTTAAAAATGCAAAAAATACCAATGAGAATTGCATATGGATCATAGCGATAAAGAGGGTAACGCCATCGTACAGTTTACCATGTACAACTATTTCCTCATATTTTGATATTTTTCCCAGCATGTTATCTTTTTGCCCTAAAATCTGGGGAGCTTGATTACAAGTATTCTGTGCAGTGTACCTTCTAAGTGCTGGGCAGCTTGCCCACATTTTTTTGTGGGAGATTAAGCTAACCCCGGA